>SNQJ01S0150379.1:26412-41124 GCA_010110895.2 Picea sitchensis
GCTGTGGCCGCGACTGTCAAACCCTAGCTCACCGCGACTGTCAAAACCTAGCTCCCCCGAACCCATCTCTTCAAAATTTTAATGTTGATCCATACAAACACATGTTGCATGCTATATAGCCCACGTTTACCTCCAAAAGTTGTAAAAAATATAAAATTTCCCAGAATTCGACGGAGTTTATGTGAAATGGAGGGTTTCCTAACCATTTTACCCCTTGTATCCTGTTCCCAAACCGAATAACCATATTTTTCTCATATAAAAAGAGGTATTGGGGTGTCATTTATGAACATAAGAAAGAGAATAAGAAAACTCTACCAAAATCCTTTCCCTTTCTTAGCCCAAGATTTGCATCTCATTTTAAGTTTTAGCCTCAACCTTCCCCTCAAAACTTTCTCCTTATGCAACCCTTGCTCCTTCCCTTGGTGATAAGTTGGTTGCATGAAACTAATGTGGGATTGATGCACTTGGAGCCATGACAGAGGATACCAGACCTGGTTCATGGAGCGGTTGCCAACAAAAGTTGTAATCCTTTTTGTCCTGAAATTGAATAAAATAATTCGTCCTTGTCCCAAAATCTTATGTTTGTATGATTTTGTTGATTTATGCATTTATATCTATGTCTAAACTTTGAAAGTGATCAATAGAGATTGCATATGTTGTTGCATTGTATTCCTAATCTTTTGCAGGTCATCTTTGGGAGGAGATCCATGATCTAGGAGGTGGAAACAAGATGAAGAGGTCTACACCAACTGAAAGGAATAAAGGTGCACTCATTAACCCTCTTTCCTCTCTTTTGTCACTTTGTTTAGATGGTTTTGGGGTAGCTTAAGGGTAGAAAAATATTTTAAGGGAGTTAGCACTCTGCCTGTAGCAAAATTGGCGACTCTACTAGGGAGTCTCTCTAGGGTCTTAGTGGGAGATTTTGGTTTGATTTGTTTTTTTCAGTTTCTTTTTAAGTTTTCCAAGTTACTGAGTCAGTTAGGGTCTCTGGTCACCTTCCAGGTTCCTACCAGTCTTCCCTGCCCAGTTGGTTATCCAAACCTTTTTTCTTTTTGAAATTTTGCAGAGTTGTATGTGCCATGTCCTCTGTATAGTCCGCATACATATGCGGTCTGCATAGTATACAACCCGCGTACATATGCAGGTTGCTTGTGCTCAACACAAGTCTCTATGTTTTGGAAGGTTTAAAAAAAAGACTTTTTCTTCCCTAGAAAGAGGCTTTGTGCTTCTTAGGCATTCTTGAACTCTTCAAGGTCTTTGTTAATTGTGTTTGCTTGGGTTAAAGATTCAATTTATCTTTCACTTTGTAAAGAACCTCTGTTATTTCTTTATTTTCTTTTGTTTGCTTTGAAGGTTTAGGGTGAACTTTTAAGCGTTAGATCCTCCTGTGGATTCCAGTGAATCCCTACGTTCAAGAAATGGTTTAGGGTATATGTTAGTATTGGGTTTATTTTCTCTTTACCTTTCTAGTGCTTTGAAAAATGAAAAGTATCATTTACTTGTGTTTTTTTCTTTTCTAAGCATTTCAAAAAATCAAAAAATTGTTGCATTTAGTTTGGTAGTTGTAGCATATGTTTTTTATTGCAAAAGAAAAGAATTCCATTTCCAAAGTTCCTTCTATAATATTTCCTTGAAATTTTAGTAGTTTGCATCTACATTGTAAAATGAAAATCACATTCTAGGAAACTTCTTTCATTTTTAGGATCTTGGACTACTTTACTTTGAAAAGTTTGCATTTACAAATATTTAAAAGCCATTTTTCAATAGTGGAACGTAGTTTTCTTTTGCACAAATGATCTAAAGTTTTATTTCTTCTCTTTCGTCTCTTGTAAACACCATAAGTTGCACGTCCATACCATTTTGATTAAATCAAGCCCATTAAAATCAACGATTAACACTTAAAATCAACTAGACTTTTGTTTGTAGGGTTCACGAAGTAGTATAGGCTCTAGGGTCTTGAAATAGGTGCGGAGAGGAAACTCTTCAAGGCTGCTTAAACATACATAAGAGTCTGTGATAGGGAGTGTCAGATTCCAGTTTCGTAAGATTCAGCTGGGACCCCCCTCTAACACATGGGCTAAACACAAGGTTTCATGAGAAAAGGTAGAGGAGATAACCCCTCCAAAGTCGGACCGAGCGTAGTGAGGATTGCATATTGAGGGTCGTTCTTGGGAATTACGCTGATCGCATTTGGCTACAGAGCCTCATGGACCTTGAATCAGTTTGAGATCCTTAGTTTTCTTCCAGACTATTTACCTTTGGTACCCTTGAAAGGATTCAAACTTTGTTATCCTGCTCATTACGATCAACCCAATTGTCGATTGTACTTGCCTGGTGACTAACTGTGAGTTGGAAACCTAGTTTCTTTTTTTTAGGGACTTACATGGGTGAATGTGGGGGTATACCGCGGTACCTAGGGAAGACGTCAGATCACGCTTTGCAGAGTATCCCCAGAGGGTTTTTCCGTGTTTGAGTTGCACTTCCACTGATAATTTTCTCTAGTGTAGATTGGCGTAACTATTCTTCCTGCTAGTCAGTTGTTTTCTTGATTTGTTGTTAGGAAATTTTTGGTGTGTTCTCCGTGTTTCATGATAGCTCAACCTTAGGGTGTTGGTTGATCATTTCACAAGGTGAAATATCAACAAATCTACCATTCGCGTAGTCTTCAGGGCCTGCCGTCGGTTACTTTGGAGCCACCTTCGCCACCGCTGAGGTGCAAGCTAGATCAAGAGGGTTCATTTCAAGCGACCGTGCCACATGAAACTGTACTCAAGCCAACTAGAGAAGAATTTACTGCATCAGAGGAGTTTACCATTTTTTACCTTGAAGTTGAAGGCTTTAGGCCCACAAACCCTCTGATTATTGACTTATCAACGTCTCTTATTATTCAGATAGTCCCGCCAGAGGTGACTTCACCTGAACATTAGTTTGTTAGATGAGTGAAGATGGAAGCAAGTAGTACTAATTCTATTGGGAGTCCTCATACTCCCATCTCGGCTGTCGTGGGAGGAGGTGCCACGCCACCTCCCCCACCTCCACCTATTAGGACCACAACTGTCTAGACACCCACTCCTTCGGGTAGTGGCATAATCCGTTCTAAGACTCTGACCACAGTTCCCTCTATCCAAAACATGTTTGGCGCTCCATTTTCATATGGGATGCCTGATTTTGATTCTATTTTGGTCCTAACCTACTCTACTCTACATACTATTGATCTGAGGGAAGGGAGCTCTAATTCTCCCTTACAAGGATCTATTGTGGGCACCATTGCCCCATTCAACGCTATACCTTACAGTGGGGTTCATATCCCTCCTCTGCTCCCTTCGCTCGGAGGAGCTTTCCAACAACCGATCAAGCCTAATACAAACTCTAGTTTTTTTCAGTGGGGGGAGTCATGGACCTCAGTCCTACATGACTATGGTAGGATCTATCCCTTTTTCTTTGCTCGATGCGTTTGGAAATAACTCTTTCTCATCATTTTCTTTCTTGGCAGGGGATAACCCCGTTTTTGTTCAACCAAACCCTATGCAAGGTTTCATCCCTTAGCAAGGAGCGATGACAAGAGTTTACTCCTCACAAGGCCTTGGAAATCCCTGGAAGGGCTCGTTTCCTTCTCAAGGGATCTCGATAAGGGGAAACCGCTCCCACACTTAGTGGCACCCTGGGCAGGGATCAATACCTATACTAGGAGGTTCGAATGGGGTCATCCCCAACCAAGGTCCTTGGAATACTGTGCAAGGAGAAATCCATACACAAGGGATGTCATCCAAATATGAGAATCAATGAGTGATGCATAATCAAACAAAAAATCTATTTACTGGATAGGACCACCATGGTTTCTACCAAAACCCTGGCCAACAACCAAACTTTTCCTAGCAACCCCGTTTCATCTAAAATCCAGGCCCCTCTTTTCATTTGAATCCACCACAACCTAGACTACCTTTCCTAGAAACTATGCATTTGCCAGACCTTTCGAGACTATTGAATGATCCAATATGTCATGATCCGTGTTGGCCCCCATGCCGACTAATTTTCCCTCGGACATCCCTAAGTTCGAAGGCAAGCCTGGTGAGGATCCAGGTGATCATGTTACGACATTTCATTTATGGTGCTCATACAACTCATTAAAGGATGAATCCATTCAATTGCGTTTGTTTCAATGCACTCTTATAGAGGGTGTTGCGAAATGGTATATCGAGCTCGACAACTCAAAGTATAATTACATTGACGACCTAGCTATGGTCTTCTTAAACCATTTCCAGTTATAGGTAAGATATGATTTTGACACAGAGTTGCTGAGCAAATTCGAGCAAACAAAATTCGACCATATCTCAGATCACATTCGAGAATGGCGACGATGAAAGAGTTTGATCAAAGTTAAGGTCCCTCTCGCATTTTTTCTTGAGTGGTTCCTAAAGTCCTTGATTCCTTGTGTATCCAAAGACATCATGACATCTAGGGTTTTTTCCAAAGAAGAGGCTATCATCAGAGCCCAAAAACTAGAGTTAATTTACTCTCAATTTGGTAAGCTATATGAGATCTTGCTCGACACACCATGGTCGACTTTCAACAAGACCAAACATAATTTTGGGCCTCACGCCGATGGCATAGTAGGATTAGCACAAAGCAAGTCCACAGATCTTTTGACTAATCAATTATAGTAGTTATCGATTCAATAGATTGTGGCCAACCAAACTCCTAGTTTGGATGCCCTCGTAACCTAAACATTGGATGTACACAATGTGCAATCGACAAATCCCAAGGGTAACCAACAAACCGAGGGAAATAATAAATATAAAAACAAGAAGGGTGAGGGGATAAGAAGGCTGCGAATAATTCTGGTGAGGGAAAACATTAAAAGAGGAAGGTAAAGTTTCTGTGTAAGCTTCACACAAACGACCACTTGACTCAGGAAATCCCTCGGCTTGAGGAATCCCAAAATCTATTGGCACAACAACAACCTGCCATGTTAACCAACCTTTTTCCACAAGGGAAAAATTTGGCTCAAGCTTCCTTCTCCACGAATGCTCCTGGGGGAAATCAGGGATTCCATGCACCTATTGTTAACACATGAGCCACAAAAATTTATACGATGAAGGAAGAAGCTAATATACAGATTGTTGACACTTAAAATCACAACAATGAATATTGCTCGCAAATGATTGCCAAACTCTATTATTTATTTATAATAATAATAATTAACTAGTAGGTGGGACCCCCTTCTAGACTAGTGGCTCTATGATGGATGTGTTATGCTTATAGGTTTTCTGCTATTATAATGATCCGTACACAGTCTTCTGTAGTTGATGATTCAAGTCATGTTTTCATTCGTTATGGAAACATGGTTGGTTGATGTGTTATTGCTAGATGTTGTTGATGGTCACTCGAAATACATGGCAGTACTATGGATAAAATGATCATTTGTTTTACATGTATTATGTTATGCTTTAAACATTGATTAATGATATTATACATGATTTTATGGAAAAGGATAATAATATGATATGGAATCTTGAACAAAAATAAAATAAAAAAATATATGAATAAGCTCTAAGGTTATTGCAATGATGACAAATGAAGGGTGATGGACCTAGCTTCTAGTCTATGCACTTTGTTTAAAGGGTTATATGTGAAGAATATATGGTAATGTTATACATATGGTTGTTGTTAAAGTTTTGATATGATTCGGGGTGGCGCACTATGCAATAGATATAGCTTCAGATATAATAATGGATATGTGTTTGAATTAATGGTTGATGTTATGGTAATGGGTTGGCTTGTACGTTGAATTGAATAGGGATTGGGGAGGAAGCAACGTGCATTTACTTCATGTCACTCAAACAACCCTTGAACCTGTCACCCTAGACATAGTTTCATTTGGTTTTTTCAGCTCTAGTGGTTGTGGAGGCTTTGCAATTTCTGGTTTTGAAAAGAAAATACATGCCAACTCTTCCCTCAAGCAAGTTTTCCAGGTATGGCTCCTTTACTTTCCATCCATGATGGTCCCTCAATGTTATGAATTTATTTTTTGGCTCAGGATTGTATGAGGTCTGTGTTTTTCTTAAGTTTTGACTATGTATCAGTGCCGTGCTTATGGTTTCTTCTGTGAATACTATGTAATGTTGGCGTTTTAAAAGAAAGGAAAGCATTTTATTGCTTTGTGAAGCCTGTGCATTGGTTATTTGTTTAAAACATGTCGTTCAGCTTGGGGTTTTATTCTGGTTATCTGTGGAAAATTATGACAACGGTGTAACAAGATTTGAGTTTTTATTGTGTGGGATTTTACCACCAGTCTGGGTATTAGTTGCTATCACTCCTTTCCTCTTGGTGGTCGTTATGTTTCGTTCTTCTGGGTTGCAATGCAGAATGTTAAGAGTTGGATTGTTCTTGATTTGTTTGGCTGAGCCCCAAGTTGGCATTTACTTCAATGTCACTATTTCCAAAAGTGTTGCACAATTGTTGGCATAGGGGTAGACCCAGGGTTCAACGCTACAACAACAAACCAACAAAACCCTAACTACTGGCCCTTTTGGAAACACCTGCAAAGTAGATGAAGTCTCACCCGAGGTAGAGGTAGGTGTGGTTGCAGGACGTCGATGTTTGTAGCCTTAGCTGGGACACAGATCTGTGATTGTAACACTTTAATAGAGCACTTAGCAGTTACAGTTCATCAATATTCACCTTTAGCTTACAACACAAAAAAACCCTAATAACAGAACGATACAATATTCGCACAGATCTAAATCAAGCACTAAGCACATCAACATAGGTTAGATCCAACATTCATTCACATTATTCAACACTAATCTATCATATCAGATTCATCTAACATGCATCATCGCACTAATCATTCAATCACATATACAACAGAACAACCAAAACACACAAAGCAACCACGACACAAGATATATGTGGTTCACCCCCACCCTAGGGCTACGTCCACCAGTTATTCTTTTCTTTATTGTCTTCTGTCAATCTTCTACATTCATAGAGCCTTGAGATATTACTTCGTAGAGTACATGAGATCTATGCACTTCACTAGATCCTCCTTCCCCGAGTTACATCACAAAGCCTTCCACAATCTCTTATGATCACTTTCACTTAGCTCTGCAAGTCTTACATAGTATGCACAAAGCAATTACAATTACCACTTGCACTTAGCACCTAGCATCACATAGATGTCTCCCTTTCCCTAGCACTTAGAAAGGTATCGAGATACTTCCTACATCGCCTAGACATCTATTTATACATTACAAAATTGGGACTAAACATGGGTAAACCCATGGGCCGACATCCCCATACCCGTTACATAAGCCCAAAACCCAAAAATCCCTAAAGAGGGGCTGAGATCCCACAATATCCGCTTTGACTTGCGCTCCGCCTTCGACAACCTGTCGAAGTCCCAAAATTAGGTCAAATATGACCAAGGATCCTCAAAACTTGGTTAAGGGCCAACAGGCCCCCAACACTCACCTGTGACTCGTCCTGAGTCACTCTGGTCTGGGTAGCTCTGCTTCAAATGCCTCGATCTTGGCTTTAGCTACTTTGACCTATTTTTGTGTAGCAGAATCCTATTCGATGAACTCTTGGATAACTGCTTTGTTGACAGGTCCCTCCAAGCGCCATTCAATTGCAGTGACAACTTGCTCCAGTTCTACTCCCCGACCTTCAATTTCTGTGAATAGTTGGCAAGCCTCATCCTGTATTGGTTGGAGCCTCTGAGTCACTTCCATGACTTTTCTCTGAATGGTGTGGACCTACTGTTGAACAATGGCTATTCTTTGGATCGCTTCATCCTCTCAATGACTGACAAGGGTTTCATCTGCGAATGTACTGTTTCTCCTTGCTTCTTTGCCTCCTAGAGATATGACTCCAATGCCTTTAATTTAGAATCCTCAGTGAGTCGCTCATAAGTCTGGGCACTACGATCACTTAGTTGTTTATATTCCATGGCGAGGGCCTTGATTCTTTCAACTACACTTTGAGAAATTTCTTCTCTTTGATTTTGTACATCCGACGCAGTGTTGGGAATTGTTTGTAGCTCTAAGTAAGCTCTTCTTTGTTGTACTTGTTGGATAGAATTCGTGAGCTACACAACCTGATGCTCCACTCAGACTTTTGTCTTTGGATCTAAGCTTGTCACAGAGCGAAGTGCTCTGTCGACTACTTCTTTGACTTCAAGTTGTTCTGTGAACAACTGTGATTTTTCTTTCTTGGCATGTGCACTCTCTTCTTCAAACTTGGATTGAAGGTCATCCTTCTCCTTTTGTGCAACCTAACATTTCTCTACCATTTTTTCCTGGGCTTGTGTCAGGGCTGTTGTGTCCTAGTCTTTCTCAGCTTTTGCTCGACGAAGGTGAGCGTCGATCGCATAAACAAGTCTATGGAGTTGGGTAGGCTCATCTGCCAACTCTGGTTCATCTGATGGCGGGGGCGCAGTGGATACTGTGCGACTGGATTGAAGGGCCTGCTGTACCCCTCTAAGTTCAACCTCGATTCTATCGTACATCTCCTCCTACTTGCATTCATGTTTCTACAAGATGTCCTGCGAGGCTGTGATGATGAAGTCGAAGTCATCTACAGTTAGCACAGTCTGCATCTTAGTCAAGGTGGATCTGGATTTCTTTCGGGAAGTGGGTTTCGTGGGGGAAACCTTCCTTTTCTTCAGGGGATCAGCCTCATCAACAAGATCCTTTGGCGGTGTTACTTCGCCTTACTTCTGTTGATCTTCTCTGCAATTTGTCTCTTCTACTTCATCATCAACCCCTCGGCCAGGTGATATTGAAGAAGTTTCTTCTGATGTGCTGTTCAGGTCTTGGACTTCTTCAACCTTCTTTCTTCTGCTGGTTCGAGGTGTGTCGTGTTTTTTGTGAGTGGCCTCCGAGCTGTCAAATTAGGGATTAGACATCTCTGTAGGTTCAGCAGGAATGAGGAGATCTGTAGATCAGTCCTTGGTTATCTCTTTGAGGTCCTCCTCTGTGACCTTATAGTATGACTAAAGCTCCTCTTTATGTTCTTCTGCTCATGCATTGATATAGATGAAGTGTCGATTTGTGCAGAAATTCATGAGAGGTATGAACCAGTACAGGGTGTTTGGTGTCATGCGAGGGACAACTTCTATAGCCTTCTTCAGTTGGAGATAGTACGTTTGGAAGAACGTGTTCGAATGCCACTATTTTCACATATCGCTCGAGTACCAGAGCATGGTGAACTTCACAACAAGTGGCTCGAACGACTCGATGTCCGGGAAGGTCACACCTTTCGGCATCTCCCCAGCGGTAAATGAAATGAGGATCGGGAGCCAACTAAAGTGGAACTCATATCCTTGATCCTGAGCTTCACGGTAGTCTAATTCCAGCTGGTTGACCAAGTACTTTGCCCAGATTATCTAGAGTCCTTCTACACATTTCCCGACGAGGTCAACAACGAATCCTGTGACCTGTGTAGGTCTATTCTTTCTTATGATTTTTCCTGCAATTAGCTGGCAGGCCAGGTGCACTGAACCATTATATATGGAAGATACCTTGTAGCCTCGCGTCCCCTTTTCTACATCACCATATGTGTCTTTGATATTTTGTGCCAATGCGTGATCTGTAGCCTTCCCTTGGTAGAAGTCCTGCGGGTCGAGTTCCTGCATGCTCAATCCGGTGATCCTATGGATCAACGTTAGATCGACTATGATGCATCAGTCTAGTGATAGGTAGCCTCCATGGTAACATGAGAGCAGGAGCTTAACACACGTGTTAACCACCTAGTGCCTTACAAAGTGCGAAATCTTCATTACATTCAAGAGGGTGGATTGCGCAAGGTTCATAATTTATGGCTGGGGGATTATTTTTGAGTTCTTCCCCTCGTCTTGGTCAAGTATTTGTAAGGAGCGAGCATACTATGGTTCTTGCAGTCTCCTAGGTTGAAGTTGTTGAACTTCAATGTCATGATATTTTCCTGCTGTGTTCTAACTGCACGTATCCCCTTCGGGAGGTATGCAGTAACCATGGTGTAATCAAAGTCCCTTGGGACACTGTCACGACTCACCGTGCTAGCCAGAGGTGGGATGTAGTCTGGTAAAGTGGTCGGGATTAAGTTTGTGTTGGCTAGGTCATCTCTGTGCTTGGTTCCCTTCTCTGCTGCCAGTCAGGATGGTCTGGATCCATGAGCAGTGGACAGAGAGGCTTGCACTCCTCTTGTCGATGATGCTTGAATACCCGCAGACATTACTTTCTTGGCTATGAGATCGATGAGAAATTATTCAACGACTTTCTCTACGACACTGAGCTCGTCCGACATGCACGCTTAGATCGGATAAATTGGGTGGATGAATGAGTGTACAATGTAATGGAACAGGTGTCGATCTCAATAGACATAGCGCAGTAGCAATGAGTTGGCTTGGATACAATTATCAAAAGTGTTCTCGGTGCAATAGTTGACGGTCTAAGTAGACGCGATGGAACGGATCTCTCCAATGGATGAGAGGTCTTCATCAATGTGGTTCTATCCGTTGCGGCGCGACCCCAATGGTCTAATGGCGACTCTTTGGGCCATTACTATTGTTCTAACCATTCAGGTCATCAGGCTAATGGTTATAATTCTTCCAACGAATATGTTTCTTCGCCATGGTGAAGTGCCATGTTGTGCTGTTCTGATATCTCGACGAAGTTCCAATCTTGCAAACCTTCCCTCTACAAAGTCCCCTCTGAGACCTTCTGTAAATTTTCTATCTTTGCTCTCTTTTTACTGAGTTTTCTAGCTACCTTCGTCCCAGTGATATTCATCTCAGTATTCCTCTTTCCATTCTAATTCTTATCTCCTTTTGGCATAGTAACTTTGTGCTATTGAGACTCTTTCATAGGGTTGGAGAGAAATATGTCTTTTCTAGCTGGGGTAGGTACTTCAATTTGATGTGGGTCTTCTTGTGTTCTTTTAACTTCGACATCCAAGTTTCTGGTGCTAAGTAGCTTCGATCTATTCTCCTGTTATTCAATCAAGTGTGCTATCCTCCTAGTCATGAAATCTTTTAATTCTTGCTGCTTTTGCTCTAAGACTTCCTCTTCTTTTCTTCTGGCCTGATCCTTTTCAATCCAAGGTCTTCCTAGTAATATAGATATCTGGGTGAGTCTTCCACATAGGGTTATTATCTTTCCTCGAAATAATCCTATTCCTCCTAATGAAGGAATCATAACAGGCTTTCCTAAAGTTTCCCAAGTTCTTTCTGTCATGATATTCACTTGTGTTTCTTCATCTAGAACACAATGAATGTTGAAGTCTCCTATTCTTGCTTCTATGCATTCCTTTTCTTTGAATATCTCTGATAAGTTGATATTTCTATGATCATCTAGGGTTTCTTTCATTTGTAGTAATACATTCTCTGATTCTTTCTAGGGTTCTTCCATGGTCTCAGTTTCGTAACCTTCCTCGGGGTTTTCTTGTCTCATATTCATTCCATCAAGCTTAGCAATCATTTTAGGGCAATCTAAAACTTCATGATCCATATCTTTACAACACAGACAACTAGGTCTTGTACCAGGGCATTCCTTAGCAAGATGTCCCAATATTCTGCAACTGTAACAAAGGGTTAGTATTCTTTTTCTTTGAAAGGATCACTAGCCTTTCTTGTACTGCGCACTAGGGTGGTAGATAACCTGCAAAAAATTCTTTCTAGGATCCTACATCCATTTGTTAGTCCAAACATTCTTTCTATGCATAGGAATAACATATCTTTCACTATTTTTGTCAGATCTACTCATATCAAACCTTCTTTCATCTAGCTGTGCCCTACTTTTCAAGATGGGACAAAATTTGTCAAACATACCTAGATCCATACTTCTGCAGCAAAAATTTCACTTATCTTACTTTTTCAATCAAAACTTTTCACTGCTCTTACCTTTATCAGAGCACAAAGATTTTAGGTCTTACCTCTTTTCTTCAGATCTGATTATTCTTCTTGGCACGGAGCTTCTTAGGTCAAGTAGAATACTGCACACTAGGGCAACGGATCTACGCACAAAGCTTTATCTTTTCTTTAGTTCCCAACAATCACAGTTTCAGGTCCCGACAACAGAACCATTTGTTGGCACAAGGGTAGACCTAGGGTTCAACGCTACAACAATGCACCAACAAAACCCTAAATACCGACCCTTTCAGCAACACCTGCGAAGCAGATGAAGTCTCACCCGAGGTAGAGGCAGGGGTGGTTGCAGGACTGCGATGTCTGCAACCTTAGTTGGGACACAGATATGTGATTGTAACACTTTAACAAAGCACTTAGGAGTTACAGTTCATCAATATTCACCTTTAGCTTACAGCGCAGAAAAACCCTAATAACAGAACGATGCAGTATTCACATAGATCCAAATCAAGAACTAAGCACATCAACATAGGTTAGATCTAGCATTCATTCACATTATTCAACACTAAGCTATCATATTAGATTCATCTAACATACATCAACGCATTAAGAAGTTAATCACATATACAAGAGAACAACCAAAACACACAAAGAAACCACAAAATAGGATATATGTGGTTCACCCCCACCTTGGGGCTACGTCCACCAATTCTTCTTCTCTTTATTGTCTTTTGTCAATCTTCTACATGAACAAAGCCTTGAGATCTTACTCCACAGAGGACAGGATATCTGTGAACTTTTCTATATCCGCCTTCCCTGAGTTACATCACAAAGCCTTCCATAGTCTCTTACGATCACTTGCACTTAACTTTGCAAGTCTTACACAATATGCACAAAGAAATTACAATTACCACTTGCACTTAGCACCTAGTATCACATAGATGTCTCCCTTGCCCTAGCACTTAGCAAGGTATCGAGCTCCTTCCTACATCGCCTAGAAATCTATTTATACATTACAAAATCTGACCTAAACATGGGTAAAACCATGGGACAACATCCCCATACCCGTTACATAAGCCCAAAACCCAAAAATCCCTAAAAATGGGTCGAGATCCTATGATCTCCGCTTCGACTTGCGCTCCGCCTTCGATAGCCTGTCAAAGTCCCAAAAGTAGGTCAAATATGACCAAGGATCCTCAAAACTTGGTCAAGGGTAACAACAGTCGAATATTTGTATCACCCATAACTTTGAATGGAAGCCTTTATATGTGTTGGGTGGTCCCGGGTTGTGCTTGGGCATTCTCTCTACAGTGTTTATAAGAATTCTCCGCTCTCATTATCTATTGGAGGTGGATGACTTTTATGTTTGGTTACCCTCACTGTCAAGATTTTGAGTTAAAGGTTATGTGTCCTGTGGTGTTTTTAAAAGAGAACGGGCTCTCTGTGTTTTTGAAGATTCTTCCTGGATTAAGCCAAATCTCGTTACTTCTCTGCAATAAGTTTTTTAAAAGAAGCACGATATATCTCTGACTTCAAAGATAATCTCTTGATTGAGCCTCTGTTATTACTTCTTTGTGATAAATTTGTTTGAAAAAGAAAGGGGCCATGGATTATCTGCATCCCTGAGGACTTTCCATTTTGTCGATTTATTGTTATTCCCTCCATTGTTGTGTTAGACCCTAGCATGATCATGGTCCCATCAAAGTTTAAAAGGCACTTGTGTGTGCCTGGTTTGTTGAGCACGACTAGGTTTTGGTCTATCGAGAACGAATTGGTTCTATTTATATTGAGCATGACTTGATTCTGCTGAGCTCGATGTGTTTTTGTTTCTCCTTGGGCACTTTTGGGCTCTGTCAATTGTTGGGAAATTATTTTAAAGGAAGTCTGTACGTGTTCGATTTTCAAAAAAATCAGGCCTAGAGTTGCATGATATTGGTTAAATTCTATTTTCCAATCAAGATTTGTGTCGATTATATTGTTGAAGACCTGTGTGTGATTGAATTGGGGATCAATTATGAGTTTTAATGTAGTTTATTATGTCAAATAGTGATGGAAAGTCGACTGTTTGGGGTTAATATTGGGTCTATTATTATTTGATTTCAAGTAATGAATATTGGATATGGATGTTTGAAATCACTGTGCATATTATATTTTGTTTTAAAAAGAAAAATGGTTAGCATTGGAGCATGGAAGACTGTGGTTCAAAGGGTTATAATGTTATTATGATATTGGAAATTATGTGATTATGCTATTTCATAGGTATTTTATAAGATGCGAAGATTGATATAATTGAAGAATTATGGGAAATTGAATTGTCTTTTTATTTAAGTCAACAAGCATTCTATCTGTAAATAAGGGTTAGTTCAATGATTTTGGTTTTAAAGTGTATGCTTATTGGATTGTGTTCTGAACAGAGTTATGGTTGTTGTTTGATTTAATTTATAATTTATGAGCAATATCCGTATTATTCCCTCTCATACTATCACTTTTTTCTCTCATTATAACCCCCTCACGATCCCATTTTCATTTTTACATGCCATGTTCTATAATATAAATTAAACACTCTGTATGGAAGTAGTAAAGATATGACACATAAATAGGTGGCAGCTGATATATTTTTGTATTGATTGCACAACTAGTTATTTAATGAATTGTTGAGCAGCACTCTTGTTCTTACTCCCTGTCATTGATCCGGATTATTTTCGGCATGAAATGAGATCGAAGATATAATAAAGAAATGCACAGAGATATCACAGATATTCAATAATATAACAGAAATGTATCAAAGATGCAACCATAAACACAGATATATAGTAATACACGATTTCTATTAATGAAAGAAATGTACAAAGACTGTAAAAATACAG
>SNQJ01S0150380.1:0-23250 GCA_010110895.2 Picea sitchensis
ATTCCTACACATTACAAAGCTCATACATAATTGAGATATATATGAAAACATGTATATTTTCTAATATTTAATCATAAATTCACTTTTAATACTAAAATGAATAAAGTGGAAAATAATAATGTGAAACCCAAATGTATTTATGAGAATGATACGATGAAGATTTAATAGGGCAATGAAATGTAAGGAATAGTGAAGGGAAAGGTGGATGAAAATAGGACATTTCTGAGCCCCAACAATACCCTTTTGCTATTCCTCCGCCCATCAGTGGGCCACCGCCGACACCGCCAATACACCCACCTATCCAAACAAGTTTTGGTACCCCCTCTACCTCATATTATACTTTAAGTACTAGCGAAAGCGCCACACCTTCCTATGTACCTTACGGATCACAACTCCCACAAAATCTGTACTTTCCATTTCTAGGTCCTCCACAGCCCATGGCACCCCCACACCCACGTTGGGGTGAATTTTGTTCAACCCTCTCCCGTTCAGCAATATCAAAATTTTGAACAGCTGAATACATCAAATCCGACCCATCCATCGAATAATTCCAGAAATAAAGGAAGAAATAGGAACAAAACAACCCAGGCCAAGGTGGGAATCAACCCCAACAACACCAACCTACTGGGGGTAACCAGAATCAAGGGAATCAGAACCCCCAAGGAGGCAATAACAATAGGCGTCAAGGGAGAAATAACAATACTATCAAAACATCTTTCCCTTGTGCCCTTTGCGGTGAGTTCGGTCATTATACTCATCATTTCCCCCAAATCACTGATTTCAAACAGCTGAAAGACTTAGGCAGTCTACCACATCCTCCAACACAACCTTCCCCTCAACAGGCCCCACAAAAATACGTGCAACAACCCCCCCCAGCCATGTTGCAGAATCCCATTCCACACCAAGGTGTGATAAACACCCAACATGATACACAACATACCCCACCATAGTCGGGACAGTATCTCAATCCCAGCAATCTCGTAGATCGTACTATCCTCCTCACCAATGAGGAAGAAATCCTTCTGCAAACACATAATCGTCAATATCATGCACCCGCTGAGTCTCCTCCCATTCCCCCCAAAAAAAACCCAACACCAATGGGACCCCCATTGGTACTCCCTCACCCTACTGCCGAAACACCTCTTCGCATCCCTCGCATCCCATTGCGTAGGAATGTCCACAACCCCCAGGCTAGGGAGGCTCATAATTACATCTTAGTTGACGACTTAGCACAATCCCTGGCTTCCATGTCAATCTTAGAAGTCCTTCAAACTTGTCCCACTCAATGGAAGTCATTACTTTCCACCTTGTGGGAAATCAACCCCGCAGATACCCAACTCATCACATTTGATCTCGACAGCAGAGAACCTCGCCTTCCCACTCTGATCACTTTTCAAATACCAGTAAAAATCTGGAACATTACAGTTCATCGGTGCATCATCGATGAAGGTCCATCCACATGAATTATGTCCAAATCTGTATGGCAGAAACTTCATTCCCCCAAACTCATACCATCTGCCACTACCTTACAAGCTTATGATGGACGACCATCGTCTCCTAAAGGGCTCTTCCAAAATTTCCCCGTAGAACTCGGGGGCAAGACTATTCTCATCGACATTGAAGTTATCGACGCCCCACTCGATTATAATATCATGTTCGTTCATAGCTACATGTACGCTATGAAGGTAGTTGCCTCTTCCATCTTTTGAATGATGATGTTCCCCCATAACTAGAAGATCATTACCATTGACCAAGTCTCACATTACGAGCCTAACCCTTCTGCCAACATCGATAACATTCTTCCTCTCATCGACACGAGTCATGACACATACCCACTCATCGAAATGGGTCCAGGAATTTTCAAAGACCCATCATCGTTAGGAACTTACCATGGTGCACCACCACTCCTTCATCCTTCCAATCATGTATGCATCGTATCATCCAACGGAACTGACATAGAGGATACCCTTCCTCCTAGGGAGGCTTCTATCATATCTGACGTCCCACTAATCACAGAGCTCCCCCCTCATGAGCCTCCTACGAACTCATCGACTCCGCCAGTCCATAATTTCACCTCGCCCCAAGGCCATATCCCTGTTTGGGGGACAGTTCCCCAAGCCATTACTCAAATCCCCTTATTCTACCCTCCACCCGACGTACAAGCTTTCCAAGTAGCCGCAACGCTTACCCTCCCTAATATGGTGTTAGCAATTCCCGTTTGGTATTTACATCCACCAGAGATGGTCCCTTGACCATCCCTTCCCACCCAAATGGAAGGAATCCCAATGATGATTCCCATACTCACTCCCACCATACCCTCTACACCCCAACTCACTACCCTTCCTGCCATAGTTGGGGGCAGGAGAAAGAAGAAGGAGCCCACAACTCCACTTCCCCTGCGTGTCCAACCCCCTTGCGTGCTATGTGAGAAAGATGTACACCAAACCAATAACTGCCCATCTCTACCCAAGTTACGGAACCTGATTCCTCTCAATCAAACACCATCAATGCTCGCCACTGTAGCAAGTACTACCACCCCCGCCCCTCACTCAAGTAGTAAAGGGTTGTGAACCAAATTCACTTGTGCTATATGTTCAGAATATGGCCATTATACACACCATTTCCTCGCACTGCCACGCTTTCAGTAGACATTAGCCGCAATATACCAAAGCTTCCAGAGCGAACCCAATCCAGCTACATCGTCCCTACCAAACATCACTGACATCCATTATGTCACAACTTCAGTCAATGAACGTATGAGATGCCCTTGCTCTCTATGTGAATCCTTATATCATTTTACATACCAATGTCCTATGATCATTAAATACAAACAAACCCAATTGACTTTGATTCAAACCCCTATAGAATCAATAGTTGACCTTACCTCGTCACTAGAGATTATTCATATCATTTCTCCTTAACCCGAGGCCCTCCCAATCCCTCCATGGTTCTTAGATGACTTATATGAGGATTCACCCCCAAATCCCCCCAATTCTCCCATTCATTTCCTTACGGAAATTTTACACCCAACTACCACGGGTACTCCTCAGTACTTCGATATTTGGTTTATGTCGAGCGAACCATCGCAATCTCATTACGTCCTTCCCCCTGCTTCTTCATCACCAGGAGACAGCCACACAGTGACAGTCACTGATATCACTCTTTACAACCCCTTTTATTCCCGCCAATTCCACTATGACGAGGACATACTCGAAGAGTTAAACACCCCCAACTACCCCTGGGATGCGCTACACCACCGAGCACTCTTCTTTCCATAGGAAGCCTCCATACCTCCTAACCAACACCCCATATAAGCGGTCAAAACCAAGGATTTTATCCCATCAAGACATATCGATTGGTTCAACAACCCCATTCCTGCCCCTGATGCATTTGAAGAAGGCAACATGGCCAACATTTCCCCAACTATCAAAATCGACATTTCCATAAAAAATGGAGTCGTTGAGGAAATCACCATTGGTATCGCTTGCACTCCTCAAGAAATCACCACCTATAAAGCCCTCTTCCAAGAATATCAGGATATTTTTGCCTGGTCATACACAGAAATACTTGGCCTTGATCCCTCTATCATTGAACATCACATCGACACCTGACCTGACATTACACCAGTTCATCAAAAACAGCGACCGCTCCACCCATCCAAAGCAGCGGTTATCAAAGCTGAGATTGACAAATTGTGCATGGTTGGATTCATCTACCCCATCATCTATACATCTTGGGTTTCCAACCATGTACCCATTAACAAAAAATAGGGCACGATCCACATCTGCACTAACTTTCGTGATCTCAATCACGCATGTCCCAAAGACAACTTTACAATGCCTTTCATCGATCAATTCATCGACGACTGTGCAGGCCACGAGGCTCTATCCTTCATGGATGGTTTCTCTGGTTATAATCAAATCCAAATTCACCCAGCCGATCAATACAAAACCGCATTTACTACCCCTTGGGGTACTTTTTCATATCATGTCATGCCTTTTGGCTTAAAGAATGCTGGCGCAACTTTCCAACGGGCAATGACATACACTTTTCATGATCTGGCTCATATCATCCTTGCATACTTGGATGACCTCACAGCTCGATCCAAGAAACGCATCCAACATTTTGATGATTTACGGATCATCTTCCAACAGTGTCATCAGTACAACATCCACTTGAACCCCCTCAAGTGTGTGTTATGCATCACTGCAGGGCGCCTCCTCAAATTCATCGTTTCCCAAAGCAGTATTACCATGGACCCCCTCAAAGTCCAAGCCATCACAAAAATTCCACCTCCCCGGAATTTACGTCAACTCCAGAGCCTACAAGGAAAAGATAACTTTCTATGGCAATTTGTCCCAAACTACGCCACTTGCGCACACGGTTTCCTTCACCTACTACGCCATGACATCCCATTTCATTGGGATGAACATGCCCAAAAAGCATTTGACGATCTTAAAAATGTGTTATCTAACGCCCCTTTAATTAGTTCACCCGACTATAATCATGACTATATCCTCTACATATCAGCATCAGTTGTCTCAGTAGCAGGAGTTCTCGTTCAAATCGGCAATGGCGATCCTGAGCATGTCATTTACTACGTTAGTAAAAACCTCACAGGTTCAGCCTTGAAGTATAAAAATGAAGAGAAACTATCCCTCGCAGTCATCCTCACAGTCCAGAAACTGCGTCATAACACTCTGCTTCGCACGACCAAGGTCGTAGCAGATTCCAACCCTATGCAATACTTTCTCAGTCGTCGGCAAATTAATGGAAAATTTGCCCGATGGATCATTATCCTTCAGGAGTACGATCTTGAATTCTCAACACCCAAGAGTAAGAAATCTCTCGTCCTCGTCGAACTTGTCATGGCCTTCCCCTCTGATACTACTAGTTCCCCCGTCAATACCAACTTCCCCGATGAACATCTCTTTTACATCACTTCAGATGATCCTTGGTATGACAACCTCCTCGTCTACCTCTGAACCCAAAAGTTTGGTAACCATCTCTCATGAGATGATCGTCATCGTATTCGCCATCATGCCCCCTGTTATCTCCTCATCAGAGATATCTTATATCAACGAGGGGTCGACACCATACTTCATTGATGCTTGACTATTGACGAGGCCGATAGAGTCTTGAATGACTACCATGGCGGTGCATGTGGGGGCCATCTTTTGGGAATGTCCACTGCTCAGAAAATCATCCGAGCAGGTTATTTTTGGCCTACATTTTTTCATGATTTCATTCATACTGTGAAGCGATGCAAGAAATGTCAGCTTTACGCCAAAAAGGCACGAGCACCACCCACTCTTCTTCACCCAGTAATTACTGTCGGCCCCTTTTGTAAATGGGGCATCGACTTCATGACTTGTAATCCCTCATCCATCAATGGACACAAATACATTGTTTTCGCAGTCGATTACTTCACAAAATGGGTTGAATCCATGCCCACCTTCAACAATATCGCTGACACAGCAGCGCATTTTTTCTTTAAGCACGTTATATCTCACTTTAGAGTACCACTCCAACTAGTTTATGATCAAGGGAAACACTTCGAGAATGAGATTTTCGTCAAACTCTCATCACGGTTAGGATTCTCCCACGAGTTTGCCTCACCATATTACCCTCGGTTTGACGGACAGGTCGAAGCAGTTAACAAGGTCTTCAAGACCATGTTACAGCACACAGTTAATAAACATAAGACCAATTGGCATCATATGTTATTTTCCACGCTATGGGTTTATTGTATGGCCATGAAAATAGACACTGGTTTCACACCATTTCATCTAGTCCATGGGGTTGAGGCCACTCTTCCCATCGAGTGTGAAATTCCCACCTTACGCACCACAATTGAGCTATTACCCCACACTTCTCCAATGGAGAAGCGCTTGCTGCACATAGAATCCTTGGATGAAGATCGTCGACCTTCATTATAGAACAATGAGGCAGCCAAAAAATGGTCAAAAGCCACCTTTGATCGCCATGTCAACCTTCGCTCGTTTCATGAAGGCAACCTCGTCCTTGCTTACAATATTGATCACGATACCCTTGGTCATGGAAAATTTGAGTCACTATGGCATGGCCCCTACATTATCCAACATTGCCTCACCAAAGGCGCATACATCATGGCCTCTCCCAAAGGCCTCTCTCTCAAAGAACCCGTCAACGGGTTATACTCAAAGAAATTTTATGCCTAAGCGTAGCCATTCTACTTTAGGTTATTTCTTTTATAGTGTTTTTAATCTTTTTTCATCCCTCACGTCTAAACTATCATTTGTGCTATTGACATATGCTTCCTCCACCAGCCTACCACATCGGTTACACCAATGGTACCAACCATTGGACACAAAATCTCGCTTCAGCAACTTGGGCCCTCTATACACCTTCACATGAAATGCTCCATTCTAGTGGCATATGTTTGAGTTCAGCCACCAACAACCAAGCCGAATACACTGTCGTCATTGGCCTCCTTGCCGATGCCTAGCATCATCGTATTCGTCACCTTAGCGTCTTTATCGACTCTCAACTAGTTGTTCTCCAGCTCAACAATGTGTATTGCATCCGCGATCCTTGCCTCTTTCGCAAATACCTGCAAGTTAGACTTTTATCTCGACATTTTGATTTCATTACATTTACACATATTCCAAGACAATTGAATCAAATTATAGATAACTTAGCTAACATGGTGTTAGATTGGCATATATCACATCAAGATACCTCTACACATACATAAAACTATCACAAACCTGTCACAGCATATATAGATTAGACATCATCAACACATTAACAACACACATGTAAAACATCACATAGATCCCAAAATGTATACTCATGTATATATAAATCGATCTACAGTGCCATCAAAATGTTTACATACAAATATACAAACGTCTGCAGGCCAGTGAAGCACCTCGGTACAAAATGGGCTCACCAGCTTATATACAAAAATAAAAAAATACATAGAGTGACACTCAAGGTGCCTCTAGAGAACCACCTCCTGCCCCTCCCTAAGGCAGTGGTCCCCCACCCACTACTAGTCCCTTCGGACTGGGAGGTAACTGTCTGATCATAACAGCACATGCTACTGCTGCTCCCCACACCATGGCCCACCATGGCAGCGGAACTCCCACACACTTCTCTAGGATTCCCTCATCCTGGATGTGTGACCACATGCCCTCAGGCACACCCTGTAGTACCGCCTCTAGGTGGAAGCGAATATCCTCAAAATATACTCTGGCATCCACCGGAGGAGCATGTGATGGCCCGGCACCTGGGTCATCAAATTGGTGTCTCCTCGCTTCTCACTCATCCTCAGCAGGTCTCACCTCAGCGTCCTCACGCTGACATCTCTCTCCTACCCGCGGCCCTCCCCACAGCGATCTCCCCAGCTCCTGGCGAGCCGGCACTCTCAACAGCTCAACCTCGCGCCCATGAGTTCCCACATCTGCACATACAAACAAACAAATGATAGTATCAACATCTATACAAAATACACATGTCATGCTATCTCAAAAATCAACATATCAAAACTCATAAACATACCTCGGTGATCAAATACCTCCCCTGGAGGTAACACCATGTCTGGATCACCCCGGAAGTCCACACCAGCATATGGATACTACAGTGTAACTTGCAGCATCTACGACCACACCTGTGTCGCCTCAGCTATGAAAAAGTGGCTGCCCTCGCCAACACCATGGAAAACCAAAGTCATCACCCACCTCTTCAGTCGCTACTCTCGTGCCCCAGGTGCACCCAATAAAATCCTAGGGCACAACATAGGCACCCTCTCCAAAAACCAGGCCACCAAGATGGACTCGAAGGCAAAGTCCCCTATGTCAATGGACCGACATCGGTCCAGATGCCCTACGATCCTGGTATGTAGCGTAAGCCCACAGGTAAAGTGCTCACCGACCAGTACCCTTCCCATAACACTCAGCTGACCACCACTGATCCGCTGAGTCGCGAGGGACCCATACACCCTCACAATCATCGTTTCTATACAGGGATGCGCTAGAGCATCTATCACCCTAATTCTCATGATGGAGCTCGACATATAGTTCACCATGGAACAGTACCTCCGGCCCAATGTTGCTAACGCCACGTTCCCAGGTAACACCGGCTCCACCGGTAGGGGAATTCCCCAAAAAGGGAGCCCAGTCAAAATATATATATCCTCCACCAAAGTGAAGGCAATTTTCTCTCCCTGCACCATAAATCAATGTAGTTCCGGACTCCACATCTGGATAAGAAACTGCAGGAGATACTCCTGTGCCCGTATCAACAGGCACTCAAAGAACTTCAGCAGCCCACAGGCTACCAAAGTGGCATGTACCCTGGGCTCTTCAATAGCCATGACATCCCTCAGCTGGGACCAATCCCACTCTCACCAGCCGACTGGCATTGTGCAAAATGATTGCCTGCAACCACATAATACAATCCTAGGTCAGCCATATTGACCATAAAAAACATTTAAAAATATGAGTTTTTCACCCGTCAGCCTTGCCCCCAAGGCACGGTTGTTTAACCCACATGCGCTCACATATGCGCGCCTGTCCATTCCACAGGTGCACCTGTCCATCCCATAGGCGTGCATGCATGCGCGCCTGCCCACCCTACAAGAGCGCTTCCATGCGCCCCTGTCATGGACACAGGCACACATCAATGCGCGCATGTCCACTACATAGTCGCGCACCCATGTGCAGTTGTGTAGAAAACAGGCGCGCATATCATGTGCACCTTTGTCCCCCCTATGGGCACACCCATGTGTGGCTATCTGGATAACAGGCGCACACTCGTGCGTGCA
The DNA here is from genome assembly GCA_010110895.2 of Picea sitchensis. Taxonomy (NCBI): domain Eukaryota; kingdom Viridiplantae; phylum Streptophyta; class Pinopsida; order Pinales; family Pinaceae; genus Picea; species Picea sitchensis. The sequence continues at coordinate 8,810 of SNQJ01S0150380.1, forward strand.
TATTTCTGGATCGCTCGCGCACTTGGGGGCCCACACCCATAAAACCCCCTGTACGGCCCTCCGTACAGACCCTGCCCAGAAACTGAAAATCTACTTCTATGTAGGACGATAAGACTACCAACCTGAAGCTCACTAGTCCTAGATTGGTTGCCTTGTTCTCTCGGAATATCCATATCTCTTCTGAATACCTCTCATCCAGTCACTCTGGCAGCAAGTACAAATGAGGTGGCAATGTGGGCCCTACAGCTATATATAGGCCTTTTCGCCAAACTTCCAATCACCATTCTAGGAGCTCCGGGTGTCCATTCTTTGATCCATCTTCAACCACGAGATCAACATCCCGTCATATACATCAAGACAGTCCCCAGGCCACCTTTTATCCTTGGCCCCTGGGGCACCATTTTTACATACCATGTCCAGGTACACATGCTCATATTCAAAATTATCAAATAAATGCTCGTATGTTCGATTCTCTTCAGATATTGCTCACATTGGGTATTTGGTTTTCATGTGTGCAGGTACTTGGTCATCATACATCAACGCAACCCCTTCAGGTATATAATCAGCACTGGCATGTAATCATTCCCTCTTAATATCAATTGCATCTCTAGTCACACCCTCTGACATTTGCCTCTAGGATCTCCATCTCTGGCTCTGCAGTACCAACACCTCCATTTGCATATTAGGTACTGTCACCCGATACCACTCTCCCCCACATGAGTTGTCTCATTCATAGCACCCTTTTGCACTTTTACACTCATGTTGTTTTTCAACCCTTTCGGGATGGGAGTCTCAATAGTCTTACATCATGTCGTGAATCAACCACATACTCCTTCTCCTCATTTTTCTATCTTTCCCACCGAACTCCCAGATTATCTCTTCAAGGTTTTATTTTGACTGCACCTCCTCAGTATCACGAACCCTCCATTTCATCCACAATCAGTTTTCCCCTCTGCAAATTTCCCTTCATTTCACCTACCTCATACAGAAACCCACCCATGGGGCCCCCACCCTCCACCAGTTCTCCAAGAAAATGGTGCCCTCACCGGCCCAACCATATTCCATTGGGGCACTCGTTTCTGTATTTGTACACTCAACCCAAATTATTCTTTATTTATTGTACAAAATCCTTTATTTCCAGCATGTCCATACATTTTTGTCGTCACCTTTGGCAACCTTCTTCCCTTTTTGGCAAATGCAACCCATGTCACTGTTGGTTGGGGCACCCGTTATCATCTACCCTTGTTGACATTGTCCATATACTCCGAGTATCCCAGAGGCCACTTACCTCTACTCTCTGATTTTGTTCACTTTGTCCCACCTCTGGCACAACTTATTCCACGTCTTGTTGTCCCCCTAACACTCGACTTAGTTGAATGGTTGCGTCCACTTATAATTCACCAATACCCCCAACCAAGGGTAGTCTTGAGTCTTCATACATCTTGACTTTGACCATGTACCTCCTCCAGTTCCTAACCTCACTTAGTATATTTCACGAAGCCCTTTTCTTTTTGGAGTCATGTCCCCCTTTTTGTCGACACCGGCACAGTTTCCAAAAGGGTGACAGTATCTTGACTCTCATTACCTTTCCAATGAGAGGTCTCGGATGGCACAGGAAGAACCACAATTTCTCCCTACTATCGTTGACCCCCGTAACATTCAACTTCAACACTTTCTCTTGTTACGGTGGGTCTTACTTTGTGACAATTACAGTTATTTCTTATATTCGTCGAAGACCTCTGAACTTGGCCAGGCTATCAATGCCTACAGAATATGTGATATTTCTTACAGATGTCACTACCTATTGTTTAGAGTATGTTCCTCCACATAATTGTCTTCTACCTTTATCATGACTGCCCCTGAGGACGCTGCAGTTTTCTACATCAACACATCATTCCTTTTTGAGTTACATGACACGAGCATGCGGCATGCCCACCTCGTTTGTGCATAGTTTATTTTTACACACCTTATGGAAGGTTGGGTTCTACAAGTTCCCTTCTCCCTCCAATGGGTAACTCTTTACAATCCCACTATCTCTCTCTCTTACAACGACACTCTCAGTAGAAGAAACATTGATGGATTTTGGCTATACGTATGCTCCTAACCTCATCCATCAAGGGGCATCTGTTATCACTGAAATTTCATCCGCAAATGGTTACAAGAATTTAGCATCACCAAACAGTTATGAGTTTACCCATGGACCAAAATTACCACAAAATCATTTCCAAAGGGTCGAAAACTATACAACCAGTGAAAACATTAAAGTGCACTATGACTACACAGGGCGCACGCGCACATGCGCAAAACAGAAATGCAGGAAAAGTGCACATGTGCACGATGCGCGACTGTGGTCGAAAAAAGCCACGCACATCTGAGAACAGTGCATTTATGAGAGTGGTCAGCCTCCCACCCACTTCTGGTTCAGCTTCCAAGTTGATTTGACACTCAAATATGGACTAGATTCGACTGGGTGGTTGGTCAAAGACCTAGAAATGCCCTAATTAGCTTCTTTACACACTACAAGTTGGTTGCACAATACCTCAAAGAGGTGCTATAAAAAGGCCATGGATGCACTTCATTTTTCAAGGAATTCAATAGCAAAGTTATGCTGCTACTATTCTCTTGAGGAATCCTGTATTCTCATCAAGAGTATAATAGCACCATTGCATTGGGAAATCCATCTCACACCTTGAGTGGATTAGCAAAGAATTGTTTCACCATTTTCATTCAAAGTTGTAAGAAGAGCTTATTTGTGGGGGTCCAAGAGCCCTCCCTTGGAGAAAGAAGGGACTCATAGTCCTCTTTCATCTTGGTGTTTTCTTTCACTAATATCAACCTTACCATTGGTGACATGGGTCTTATTGTTTCTTTTGTCCTTATGTCCCTATGTTCATTAGTTTAGTTGTTATTTTATTTCTTAGTTTATTTCTTATTTGTTCTTTTATATTTCTTTCTCTAACCCTTTTCCTTACAGCTGTCCTGCTTAGCAAACCCAACTAAGCTTGCAAGCACCTCTGTTTTGCTCACTAAGGTGACAAAAGAGGCGCAACAGTGTTGATTTTCCTCTGGGGGAAACCCCAGAGTCCAAGGGTTGGTTGAATAATACAAGTTTAAGTCTATAAACTTAGTGTTTCAACTTTCCCTCAAGATTTTTCCAGTCTTCTATTAGATCCTTGTTGATCCCTCCCAGGGATTTGGATTTTGGGAATGTCTTAGGTAGCCAGCTTGCAGATCTTTCAAGTTAGTTTTCTGAACCTTTGACTTTTCATGACCCTTTCCTAAAGTGTATTGATCACTTTCCTCAGAGAGTGACTTGGCACGATTTTATCCCTCCCACCCGCCATCATGAGTTAGACTTTATGGTTTCTGATGATGTGATATATATTCTAACCCATGCCAGTTTTTTGCTTGACTTATCATTGTTTTGGTTTATGATGAAGCACACAGGCAGGTATAATGGGACATTGTTGGATCAGTTTCATTGGTCGTTTGACTACACCTAACATTCAGCCAGCAGGTAAGTACAGGTAAGTAGGTAGGCTTTTGAATTCATTGTATTATACCATCTGCATTGCATGTTAGAATAGATTGTTTTCACATTTATATATATGTTTGTTTTTCAGTCTTGTGTGTGTTTGTGTGTGTGTGTGTGTGTGTGTGTGGTATCACCACCCCAAATGGTTACTAATGTTTTCTATTGATATCAAGAATGTTATAGGTCATGCTAGAGATGCTAAGGTTCTCATGTGCTCTACGATGAGCACATGTCCCCAAGTTGGAGCCGGATGTTATCCCCCACTTTCAGGGATAGCTAGGAGATTATGTCTCGAGGCCCATAGGTCCTAGACATGGAGTACTGAGATCCATATCGACTTGAGCATGACCTTGGAGGGCCCATAATTTCTCCCTTTCAGCGCCTCCACTTTGTAAGCAGCAACAACAACATCCATCACCTTTGGCTTGGTCCTGTATCAGAGATGATTCTTTCTCCATGAGGTAATGAGTTCGAGTATCATGGTATGTGTCACTCTGATCCTCAAATATTTTGAATATGTGCATTTAATTCCTTTTCTTCTAACAGGTTCTTGGATCTTATTATTTTCCACTTGACCATGTCTTGGGGGAATGACAGGATGCCCTAGCAAGCTTATGTCCATAGGTTTTGAGTTGCCACTGGTGAGATTTCTGAAAATCCATTGTCCATTCCCATCATACATACCACATTCCATCTTATTTCCCACTCACCCATCCCATTACACCGGTCTAGGCATAGGGTTAGCCTATCATTTAAGGGTTGTACCTTACTTTGTGGGAAGAATGGGCTAAAGGCCTGGGGGGTAAAAGAAGCCAACAATAAAATCCTAAGAATAAAACCTCGAGATGCTTTGCCCAGGGATCCCCGAGAAAGAAATAAAAGGCATATCAACAAGAAACAAAGGGACTCGTAAAAAAATAAATCAAGACCTAATTGAGGGATGGAGGGTCTCATCACGAGCCAGCTCATTAGATCCATGGGTTCCTAATAGTATGAAACTACCAGCATCTGGTCACCATGCCAGGGTAGTGGATTTTGGTTGCATGTCCAAAATAAAGGAGGTCTCATCACGAGCCAACCTTCTCATTTCCATGAAAGTACTTGTGGGTAACATTTCCACCTCTTGTGACCAAGCCAGGGAAGTGTCCCTTGACTATCTTCTTGAGAGAAAAAGCAATAAAAAGATAAAAAAACAAAATGACAAGACCTAGTTAGAGGATAGGAGGTATCATCATGAGCCAGCCTATTAGGTCCATGAACATCTAGCAGTATGGTACTACCAGCATTGGGTCACCACACCAGGGTAGTGGCTCTTGGTGGCATAGCCAAGAGAAAGGGGGTCTCATCATGAGCTAGCCTTCTCATTCCCGTGAAATGTTTGTGGCTAACATTGCCACCACTGGTCACCAAGCCAGGGCAATGTCCTTTGATTATCATATTGGAAAAATGAATATTAAAAGGCATGAATGGGCTTGGAAATATTTGCATCCATGACAGGTGAAACTCACCCTCCACAGAGGCACCCACCGGTAAGCCATCCCTATTATCACTTCATCTTTTTCCCAGGCATCCCTATCCACCTCACCCACTTGCATGACTTAAATTTAATCCTTTCCAAAAACATCCCTCTTCCAATAGACACTATCCCAATAGGACGTCCTCTCACCTCCTCCAAACTTGCATTGTAGACCTGTATAATTTCTTTGAGCACTAGAATGGGGTAAAGGGGTTTTATGCGCATGTTTAATAATATTTATGATGAGATGTGATTGGCATTTCTATGATCCCTGTGAATTATGAGCCCCTGGAGGGCGTAGTTGTTGATGTGCAGGATCATGCCCGACAGACAGGTACCATGTTGGACAAGTACACATGGGGAGATGATCAGTTCGAACCTCCATGGGGATGAAGATCCCACCAGATGGATGTTGAGACCCCAACAGGGGGCAAAGACAGGGCAGATTGTTTGTACCATGGAAGAGTATAAGAATCCACCAGAGGCAGCTGAGCAGACCTGTACCTAGGGGGGTTGATCCCTCTCCACAAGAACGTTGGCCTTGGAAGGCCCAGGACGTCTCCCAAGATGCCCATGACATCACCAAGTAGTATGGACATTTTGGGAGGCATATTTGGCAGTTTTGGAACATGTGACAGCTTGGAGAAGCCCAAGGGGGCTAACGTTTTTCTTCAGGAGGTTGTATTTTCCCTAAAAGGGGCTAATGTCACCCTAGAAAGGGGATAACATCTCACTGTCGCTTGATTAGGGTTTTAATTTGTGACATTTAATGTAAAACAGTATGATTTTGGTATTTTGGCCTTGTCAACCTTTTAATGACCTAAAATGTAATTTAGGTCATTGGTATGCTATATATTGAGGGTTTTTTCCTTCATATTTTCATCACAACTCACTCACCACTTGGTGAGGTCTTAAATTTGTGCCCTATTTTAGGGTTTGGGATGAAATTATAAGGCACACTTGTTGAAGGAAGCTTGTTTGGCTATTTTTGGCATTTATCTTGGTGGAAGGTTTACAACTAGGGTATGTCTATGTGATTTCTTGGTTAAACGTGATTAAATTTCTGCAAAACTTCTTGATTGAATGGTTGTAGTGTTTTTTATTTGCATTTTGTTATTATAACCTACTGATTTAAAACCTTAGGTGACAAGAACATGTTAAATTTCCTTGTCTCATGTCCCTATCAAGTAAATGAGCCATTTGATTTGTTGAGGTAAGATAGAGCCTTGCCATTGCAACACTCTAATCTTAGTCTTCAAGCCTAGTCATCTTGTTCTTGTCAATGAGCTAAATAAGGAGGTGAAATCACTAAGGCCTAGCTATTCTACACTTTAGTGATCCTTTCCCCCAAGGGTTTCATTTTTTAGGCCTTGATTTAGCAACACCTCAACATTTAAACCTCTTGTCTTCGGCCATATCAAGCTAGTCATTAAATTTTGTCTTTCTAAGCTAGAGAAGGAGGAAGATGCATTAGGGTCTAGGTAACCTACACCCTAGTGAGTCATCTCCCCTAGGGTTTGACTTGTTAAAGCCTCACTTTAGAGACACTTTTACACCAAACCCTCTTGTCTCTACCCCTATTACTATCATCACAACCCTTCAACATTTGTAGCCCTTCTCAACTCCATTCTCCCTAATAAGGCACTGATCTAAGACCTCCATTGTGTTAAGCACCTTTATCATGCAAACAATCAAACACCTTGAATAAATTATAACTCTTAGTAACCCTAGGCTAAACTAACCCTACTAACCCTATTGTTGTCGTCACCTTCTTTTGCTATAAAACACTTTTGTGCAGCTTTCATTTTACTTTTAAAGCAATTGAATAGTTGGTTAAGACATTGTTTATGAAGTTTTGATTTTGTTACATCAAATGCCAAGTTTCTTTAGCATGTATTGAGAAGTGATATTGTAATCATTGATATTGTGCAAACATTGATTTACTTCATCAATATAATTGCTCAATTGCTTATTATCAAAAAATCCATTGATTATATGAAGTACTAACCATCAAGTAAGCTTACACACGTAGTTTCTTATTGCTTTGTCTCGGGCAGGTATTCTTCTCGGTTACCACTTTCGGTTATCCTTATTGGCTATAAGCCGAAATTTATGATCAGGTGGTGACTTGTGAGGGGGATTATTATCACTTTGCCTTGCTAAACCCTTTGCCTTCTCAAAACCATAGGTCACCAGGGACATCTCCCATGGACCTTACCTCCTTAAATAGAAAGAATCTTCCTATCGAGGTGACAGTGGGTGGGATTGGTTCAGTTACGCCATTTTGACCTCTTTTCATCAATCCAATATCCTAACTAAAAACGGCATGATAACAGATACCACAAATGATATCCCTCGGCTACAATACCCACAATAAGTAGATAAAAAATCGATCCTTGTTGAAAATTTCTCTATTCCCTAGCCTCATATCTCTCCATATGCTTCTTTGTTGCATAGGTTCAATCGGGATTTAAGAACCCTTTCTATCATATGACCAAAAACCACATCCACAAGGTACATTCCTTCTTCATTTCATGATATTAAACCTTGAGCGGATTTATGGAGTGAATTCTTTTGAGCCCTCAATTTGTTCCTTGAATGGAAAGTTGAATCTTCTTTAATAATTCAGTGTGATCTATTTGGAGTGATCAAAACTCAAACAACTCTGACAAGTTGTTCTAAATCCCTTTCAATCATGATCGTTGATTCTAAAGTCTAACGAACAGTCAAATTTCCATATTCGGTATATGGTGAAGGTTCTCCATAAACCGTTGATCATTTAGTTACCAGGTGGACGACATGGATTCTTCTTCAAAAACTCTCAACATTTGTTGTATGTTATTGGCTGACCCGGTTTCTACCTGTTGAATCATGTTGTCATTGATGCCAAAGGATGATCGATTGATTGATGTCAAGGAATTGATTGATGTCAAAGGAATTGATTGATTCCAAAGGATGATTGATTGATTGATGTCAAAGGATTGATGTCAAGGAATTGATTTATTGATGTCAAAGGATTGATGTCAAGGAATTGATTTATTGATGCCAAAGGATTGATGTCAAGGAATTGATTGATGCCAAAGTATGATTGATTGATGTCAAAGGTCAAAATTTTTACGTCAAATGATTGATGTTCATTGATGTCAAATGAAAAATGTATTGTCATAGTATATTGATGAAGTATGTATTGTTCTTGATGTGAATGGATTGATGTCAAGTGGAATCATAGCCACATGATGTCATGCATGGATGCAAGGTGGATCAATGAGTTGTCATTGATAGATGATGCATAGATGAAGATGGATCAATGAGTTTTCATTGATATATGGAGTAGCATTAGATTGATGTAAAGATGACTCATTAGTGTATTATCATTGTTTATAAGGAGTACAAATGGATGAAATCCAAAGTGTTCTCCTTATGGTGAAAGCCCTCACAGGAAGACGCTTTGCGGTTAAGTTATACTAGAAGTATGGTTAGAGAACCCATGATTAATTGTGGAATAATGAAATGAAGATCAGAAAACTTGTCAGTGAAACTATCCTAGATGGATAGTGCTTGACATGCCATTTCCGGTGGTATGTGGAACACCACATAACTCCTCATGATTTGAGAGTTATGGCCTTACAAAGTTGGAGGATCCTCATACGATGGCTTGAAACCCCAAAAAGTCAAAGAAGTCAAAATGATTACAAAGAAGATATTATTTAAATAAAATGAAGTGATTATTTAAATAATAAAGTAAAGTGACAAAGTCAAGGAGGATTATTTAAATAATCAAATAAATGGAGAACTTTCTAATTATGGAAAGTAGTTATGAGAAGGTTAACCCTCAAATGAGGAAAGAGGGTTAAGTGGTCAAGTGGCTATTGGATACATGGAAAAGTGGAAAATTGGGCAAATTTGGACATATGTGACTATGTGGAAAAAGTGGCTATGTGGACAAAGTGACCTAGAATATGCTTCTAAGGAAGCTACTTGGAGAGTATAAATAAGAGGAAACGGGTCTCTTGTAACATGAATCTCTTGAGCATGTATTGGAGATCTATTCTGAGAGAGAGATGATCTAGAGGATCCCATGGACACATCAAAGTTTCGGTAAGTATGATATCACGAAGACAAAAGTTTAGAAAGTTTAGAAACCCTAGTTTCTGAGGTATACACGAGCTGCAGTGAGCTAGGGCGTGTACATACGCAGGTTGAATGAGGACTGAGCATGTACAGTGGATAAAGTCATGAAGACTTGTGTATGAGTTGGTGCCAGGCTCTTGAAGACTGAAGAAGGTTCCATATCTACATTCTATGGGCTCACATCTGCCATAGAAACTCTGGTATGGTTACATTGTTGTCTTGATGGATACTCTTGCTTGTTGTGTGGTGAATACTTAAGGAATTCTTGGTATGGTTGTTGTGATTTGGTTTGTATTGGTTGATGGAGTGAGAAGAACTCTTATGATTCAGTACTGATATGATTGCTATAGTATACTGATTTCTTATACATGATTTATTAGCATTCATATTGTATGGTTGAGAAGCATGAGTAAGTTGTTGGAGAGCTTGGATGTGTTGATATTGGTTATGGTTCAGATTGGATAGTGAAAGACAGAAGTGAATGTGATTGAAGGTTGCAGAGGATCTAAGTTTACCTTGAAGAGAAAAACCTAAGTAACTCAAAAGTGATACGCATGTTTTAGTACAGACTGGATGCATACATATGCGAGTTGTACTACTGGTAGGGCACGTACATACGTGTGTTGCACTACTGACAGGTCGCGTACCTGTTGACAGATTGGTATTTGTTGAGGATTTTTTCCTCATATCAGTTGGTGTTGAGTGTGTAAGTTGAGTCTTCCATTATAGAGTTGGTGCTCTTATAGAGTTGTACTCTATTTAGTTGTTGTTGATTACCCAAGTATTGTAGTATTACCCAAGGATTGTAGTCTGTAATAAAAAGAAAATTGTACATACATCTTGTGTTCTTTGTGTTCCTTGTGGTGATGATTTATTGATGATATATTTTGTTGTTATCTGTTGATGGTGTACATTTACATTTGAATGGTTACGAATGACAGTGATAAGTAATGAGTAAATAGTGATTTCTAACTAAGAAGTTTGTGAAGGGGAAAAGTTTGAAAACGAGCCCCACACTCATTCACCCCCCCTCTAAGTGTGGTCGGTATGTCCAACAATTGGAATCAAAGCGGACCTTCACTATTAGCCTTAACAAATATTGGAGGAGATCCATAGACACACAAATGGATGATGAAGTTCCAATCCTTGATGAGGAAAATTATGCTAGATGGAGAATAGAAATGAGAGTGCATTTGAAGGAAATGGGAGTGGGTATTTTGAAAGCAACCATTGGTGGATCAGTTCCTTTGAAGAACAAGTCAAAGTTTGTAGCTCAAAGGGAAGGAAAGAATAATGATGCATTGGCTCTCAAAACCATTCTTAGTGGACTCTCAAGTTCTATCAAATAGAGCACAAGACAATGAACTTCCACCAAGGATCTATGGCTAAAGATAGAGGAGACATACCAAAGCAAGAAGGAAGACACTAAAGACAACTCCATCAATAAAAATGAAGGTAAAGAATCTCCAAAATCCTCTATTTGCAATGATTCTAAACGTGATTATGTTGGAAAAAAGTAATATCTTAAAGACAATTCCATCAAGATCAATGAAGGTAAAGAATCTCCAAAAAACCCCGATTGCAATATTTCAAAATATGATGATGTTGAATATTTCTCTACAAGTGAAGAAGAAAATCTAGAGATAGTTTGCATAGAATCAAATGATAGTTGTCCCATGGAAGAAGTAGAAGAAGAACTATCAGAGCTTCAAAATAAAATTGTGTGGGGTCTATATGAATACAAATCTAACCATTACTAAATAGATTATATCTATCTTTCTGAAAACACAACAACTTTTCTTAAAAGGATTCAAAGTCATATCTTGAAATTGAAGGAAATGCTAAAAGACCAAGAAGAAAGTAAAAAGACTCAATTAGAAGAAAAGGAAGAAGAGATCGAAAGACTAAATAATGAAGTAGAATAAAATAAGATGGTAGATGATGAGAGTAGCAAAAGTCTTTAAATTATTGTCCATCTCAAGACCCAAATTGAAGAAGCCAAAAGGGTAGAGGAACTATTGAGGAATCAAATAAATGAAAAGTAAGAGTCATGTCATAAGTTGGAAGATAAAGTTGTTGATCTTAGAAAGAAAGTAGAGAAGTCAAACAAATTCTTTAATAGCTCAACAATATTGAATGAGATCTTGTATAGTCAAAGATCACCAAATGATAAATCAGGTCTTGGATACAAGAAATAAGCTACACATGTTGAAGCTAGCACCTCAAAGAAGCATGAGGTAATTCCCTCACTCTCAAAGGATGGAAATAATCTTGCAAGTTGGCCATATACACAAGGCAAGGAAAGTTTCAAAAGAACAAAGAAAAGAAGACATCAAGAAGCCATAGTTACACCTCAAAGAATAAAGACACCTTCAAGATAGACACCAAAGAAAAGGTATGAAAATGTTTTTCATGGTCAATGTTACTCATGTAATGAATATGGTCACAAATATTTGGAATGCATATTTTATGCAAGGAGAGATAGTGAAAGATTTCATAACACCCTAAGGTGTTGGAGATGTAATCAAGTAGGACACATTGTTGTTCATAGTCACATCATGAAATGCTACAATTGTAGTGGATTTGGTCAAAAAGCCCAGGACTATTGGAACACAAGAAGAAAGTCCATGATGAGATATTCATATAGCATGATTAGAAGAAGGCATGAAGTTAGGAAGGAAGACATTTTTGAAAATATGGAAGCTCAAAGCTCAAGTTCTGAGAAGCAGGGACACCTTCAGAAGTGGGTGAAGAAGACTGAACAACCAGAGAATAATGGAAGGATTAAGGGAAGCTTAAGTGTGTCATCTTCAGAAGCATATGCGGGTTACAATGGTAACAATCGCGTACATACGCAGGCTAACCTATGAATAGGTCATGTACATACATGAGTTGTCTATGAAGTAGGTCGTGTATATGTGGTAAAATACTTGGGAAAAGAGCTATGCACATGGGTTGCATCTTGATGTGATGGTATAACTTGTGTTGCAGGATCTAACATAGTTTATTGCAGGATCTAACATGTTTTATTACAGGTTTTCATGAGTACTTGTTGACATACACAATCGATGTATGTAAGATGATGAAATATGGTTGAGTGTTGAAGGAATATCTTGGATGCATGGTACTAACCCTTGAGTATGGATTGAGGCATTTTCTGTTGAAAAACAATGTTGGTTGTGACAGTGAAGTTATGGAACTTTGGTTATGAGATATATCATGATGATTCTAGCTAGAGATGTCATTTGAGGCACACTTCTAGTACATATTGGATGCTTAGTATTTTCTATAGTGAAAGGAAGTTGAGGCTAATATATTGGGGTTCATGGTTGATACATATCGAAGTTTCATTAATATATCTTGTGATGTATTATTGGAAGCATATTTGTCGGATATCTTGGTGCATGCATTTGGCATATGGATGAGCTACATATTGGGACATGTATTTGGTGAGTTGATGAGGTGGTAATTTGATACATCATTGATGAGTCATAGCTTGATCTATAGTTGATGAATGATTGGTACACTTCTAGTACATTGGTAGAGGCACCTACTAGCAGTTTGATTGGCACATGCTTTATGATAGATTTGGCATACATGTATGAGGAAACATCTTGATTGTGGTTCATATTGATTGTGGTATTGATGCATGGTTGATATACTTGCTCGGTACAAATGGTGATACATGATTAGTGCAATGTCGATGCACTCATAGATGGTATATGCATGTGGATGATAATACTTGGCCAAAAGTACACCATTGATATTACTTGTTTAGCATATACTTTGGTACATGACATATGGGATGAGATACTTGAGACACTTGATTGATTGAGATGCATGATTGTGACACTTTCTTCATGGTGGAGGCATATCATGAGTGATATGACACTTTTTTGCAGCATACAGTTGGCATGTTCATAGAAGCATATGGTTGATACACTCCATTGATGATATCTTATGGCATATGGTATTGATGTACATGGATGTTTTGCATGGTGGGAACACAATTTGGTACATGATGTACTTGGTTGATGTTTCTTCATCATTCTCTATTTTAATTGTTGACATATCTTTTACTTCATGATGTATGGTATGGCATGTGTTTGATGCATCGACAGGTCGAAGGACCATCATAGAAAAAGCGGTTGATCTATGATTCGGTTGAGCATTAGCATTTGCAGCAGAAGCATATTGTAGTGATAGCATATTGTTCATATTGTAGAGAAGATAGGGGGAGACATACCCATAGGGGGATTCATTCTTCTTTCCATGATTTTAGGAGAAGATATTTATCATATGCATACTTGGTAAAATAGCCCTATACTTGGAGAAAGAGCATAGAGGCATAATTCCCGAGGGAGAATTGGCCACAGGGAGATAATGAGAGATATATGTTCATCATTACATCAAAGTGGTATCCCTTGTTCAAATGGGAGATATTATTCAGAGGAAGATCAAAGGCATTCAGATAAGGGGAGAAACCCCAAGGAGAGTTCAGGCAAGGGGAGCAACCCCAAGGAGAGAAATACCCTTTTCCATTGATGTCAAAGTGGGAGAGATAGTCAAATTGATGTGATTGAGATGACTATTGATGTAAGAAATGCCTTGTCAACATGTTTCCATCAATGATTAGTGTTGACATCAATGTTAGTATTTCCATCAATGTCAAAGGGGGAGATTTTTGAATCATGTTGTCATTTATGCCAAAGGATGATCGATTGATTGATGGCAAGTAATTGATTAATGTCAAAGGAATTGATTGATTCCAAAGGATGATTGATTTATTTATGTCAAAGGATTTATGTAAAGGAAATGATTGATGCCAAAGGATGATTGATTGATTTCAAAGGTCAAAAATTTGATGTCAAATGAAAAATGTCTTGTCATAGTATATTGATGAAGTATGTATTTTCCTTGATGTGAATGGATTGATCTCAAGTGGAATCATAGTCATATGATGTCATGCATGGATGTGAGATGGATCAATGAGTTTTCATTGATAGATGATGCATAGATGAAGATGGATAAATGAGTTGTCATTGATATATGGAGCAGATTTGGATTGATGTAAAGATGACTCATTAGTGTATTATCATGGTTGATAAGGAGTACAAATGGATGAACTCCAAAGTGGTCCCCTTAAGGTGAAATCCCTCACGGGAATACGCTTTGTGGTTAAGTTATCCTAGAAGTATGGTTAGATAACCCATGCTTAATTGTGGAATAATGAGATGAAGGTCAGAAAACTTGTCAATG
>SNQJ01S0150381.1:9441-32890 GCA_010110895.2 Picea sitchensis
AAATAACCAACAACAAGAAACAAACCTAGTTCTTAGCAGAAATTGGTTGGGAACATTACAATGGTATCAGAGCGAATTTCCTTCGCCAACCTATGATTATTTCAATGCCTAGAAGAAGAGGCCATGGGGGACAACCACTTACATGTAATTTTGAGGAATAAAATCAAGAGGTCAATATGGGAGAGACTCAGGAATTAGAGGAAACATTATTGGCCGAAAGGGTTTTTGATACTCTACAGAAAAACCAGGGCATACTACACCATCATTTGGGTGAAACGCAAGATCATTTATACAAGGGCCAAGCAGATCTTAAAATATCTTTGACAGATTTTTCTAAATGACATGATAGAATGATATCCCTTTTGGAGGAGCAGGACAGGACTCGACGAATTGTTTGCCAATATTTGATGGAGAAAAAACATGGCAAGGATGCGCCAACATTTGAAGGAAACAATGGGGGTAGTGGTTCTCAAGGGGGAAAAGGAAATCAAGAGGAATCCATACACATGGGCCATACATGAAACATACCCTCTCAGTCCCAGGTAGCTAGCAGAGCCACTCCTAGATCGTACTTCCCTACTTTTAGGACATCTTAGCCAAGGGAATATAATCCTTTGAGTCAGGATACTATGGAGGATGAATGGGAGACAATGGAGAGGGAATATAACAATATGAGTGCATGATTCAAGAGACAAGTCTCCTTACTTGATTTCTATCATCTCAAACTAAAAAAGAAATCCAAGGAACGTCACCGGGGAGATAATGAGCTAGGAAGCAAGGCAAGTATGATGGAAATGCCTACCTTTGATGGAACCAATCACATCTCAGCTACAACTTGGGTACAACAGATAGATGCGTATTTACAACTGAACTCCATGGAAGAAGAAAATGCCATCACGTATGCAACTTTACATTTGTTGGGAAAGGCCCATGATTGGTGGTTCCATGGGGTAACTACCTTGGGGCATGGGCAAATTACTTCCTACATGGATTTCATTCAGAAACCGATTGATAGGTTTGACAGGGAGGATCATGAGCTTCATTTCAGGGAGCTCACATAGATGAAGAAAACATGGTCTACAAAATATTTTATTGAAGATTTTCAAAGGGTGGAAATTAAGGTTCCAGATATGTCTGAGTCCCATTTATTAATGATATATACAGAGGAACTAAATGATCCTTTGCATGGATGGGTAAAGGATTTCAAGCCTACAACCTTACAGGATGCCATTGAACGCACTAGGGACTTGACTAGAGTAGCTAGTAACACCAAATTTACTCCTAAATCTCCAGTTATTGATAAACCCACAGGTACAAGGAAATTTGACAGGGGAAAGGAGCCATTGGATGAGGCTACAAGAAGGGAATTGAGAAGGAAGCAACTATGATTCACATGCAAAGAATCATGGAAGCCATGGAATAAGTGTTGGAGTAAGGGGAAGATTCATTATATTGAGATAGTGTCAGATAGTGAAGATGAATATGAAGATGAGGAAAGTGGAGCTCTTCATAATATATACATGAGTCATAAGGAAACATAACAATCTAAGCATGTACATGATAATGAAGTACCCACACCACATGAGGAAGCCCTCAAGAAGGTCACTATATCTTCTCTGAGTGGGGTACCCAAATTCAACACTTTTCGAATGAAAGGTGTGGTGCAGGGGAAAATATATAGAATATTGATTGATGGAGGGAATTCACATAATTTCATTGATGTGGATATGGTAGAAAGGGGGCGCATTCCCACGACACCATTTGAGGGTTTTTTAGTTGAGGTAGTAGGTGGATGCTGTTAGCGTCATAATCCTAAAGTTCTATAGTCTAAGTATTTTCTAGTATAAATGTTTTTAGAAATTAGTTTATTCTAGTTTGTTAGGAAAATGACACCTAGCTTCTATGTAAAGGACACCTATCATACTCATGTGATTATGTGATTGGTTTTTCTACTAGATTTTAGTTTAGAGGTGAGTTATATAAACTAGCTCTTTCTTCAAGTGAGGTTAAGGAGTAGATTATGAATTCTCACTTCAGATTGTAATCACTTTTTTCCTTATTAATAAAATTACGTGTCTGAGGACACTTTGTCAACATGGTATCAKAGAAATGGTGAAAATTGTGATGTAAGAGAATTGTTGATGCATCAAGGAAGCAARGAAGACTTCTTGACATCAACACAGATCTCTTCAAACTCAAGGGAAACAATAGTGAGGTAATCTGTTGTTGTTTTTAAATTAAGGAAAATTGTTATTGTTATTACAACAATCGATTTGTTCATTAAATTGATTCATCTTTTTAAGTGGTAAACTTGTAGATCTACAAATTTCAAATTTGTAGATTTGATTAATTACAACTTTCTTTCCTGTAAATCTAAGAGATCTAGGCAGATAAAAGTGTAGTTTTGCAGTTTTGCATTTTTTATTCATATTTCATAGATCCATTGCTATTTTATTAAAAGGGATTATTTGTAAACAATTGCTTTAGATCATTTTATAAATCTGACAATTTAAATTCAGAGCTGTAGATTCTATATTTTTATAAGTTTTCAGATCTGGTCTGTATTGAGAACTGTATCAAGGTCCGTATCAAGGAATATATCAAGGTCCGTTTCAAGGACCGTATCATGGACCATATCGTGAATCAATTTTAAATTTATCTGAAAGTCATTAGATTGAATCTCTGGCATCAGATCAGTGAAAAGAAAGATTCAAATCTCTGGATTGGATCTTGTACCTCTGGAGAAGAAATCCCTCTGGAAATCTCGAGACACATCCCTTCCTGCAAGAAACAACAAAAACGTCAAAGGAATTCACTGCCTTCAAATTTTTATTTCAGATCCACCCAATGTTACAGTTCCACCCAGTGTTGCACATGCCCACTGCTTAGTTTTTTAGAGGACGATTTTGATCTGGAACGACAACCACCATATCTTCTTTCTATGCAGAGTGAGGATGAGGAACACATGATCCATCTTGCAACGATTTCACCTTTGTGTATTTGGAAACTAATCTACTCTTTTTTACCCACGACTTCTCTCTGTTATGTGCTCACGATTTTTCTGTCAAGAATGCCCACAACGTTATAGACCGAATCGCCATTTACAACTGCTTCAACAAAATTTCGATCTGGTATCTGATACAAATGAGGATTTTTTGAAGAAAAATGAACATCCTTGCTGGTAGAGGCCATGAATAAACCTAGAACGAACACATCTTCATCCAATCACAAATCTACTGGTGAGATTTCTTGGTTTTCTTCAAATCAGTGCGCATATCTCTCCTTGATTTACTCCACTTGATTCGCCTGGTATTCAGTCAAATTTTGCTGCGTGTCCTTTTTTAAAACCCTTTCTGTGCGATTTTGGTGGACAGTTCTTTAGTTGATATTAAAATTATCTAAAATCGTTGCATAAATTGTTTTGTTCATATTGAGGTCTAGATTGAGGACTGTATTGAGGACCTGATTGAGGTCTAGATTGAGGACCAGATTGAGGACCATATTGAAGTCCGGATTGAAGTGTTTTGTTTTTTGATTTTTAGACATTTGAATTGTAATATTTTAAGTTATTGGTGACTTTAGTTCAAGGGGGGCACATTTTATTACTTGTATAAGGCTATCTATCTTGTAAAAATGGTCAAACTTTGAAAGTTTTGATTGTAGTATTAAATGCTCAAAAGTTGAGAAGAGTCCAGTAAAATACTCTCTCAAACTCCATTGCCCTTAAAGTACTCTTTTTGCGTGGATTGAGTACTCTCTCTTTCTGGCGCCTTGTGTCTTTTTTTTTTTTGATTTTTGTGCAAATCTTGCAACAAACATCATGTCTAAATTAATCAATCTATTCACAGAATCAGATAAGTTAGATGTACCCAAGAATTACAAATCTTGGAGTCGGCACATGCATAACACTTTGATCTATAATGAATTATGGAATGACATATGTGATGGTGATACTACTCCAACTAAGCCCACCGATGCTACTTATTTAGAAAAATGGAATTTGAAAGATGAAAAAGCACTTGCTTTGCTACGTTCTTCTGTAATTGAACACATGTTTTATCATATTGAGAATTCCAAAGATGCATGGTCTGCTTGGAATCTATTAAAGAATATTTTTGATACTCTTGCCGCATCTCAAAGAGTTAATCTACAAATGAAATTGCTTAAACAATGATTAGCAGACAATGGTGATGTATTGGAATACATTTCAAGGATTAAGAACATTCATCAGGAAATCATCAAATGCGTTTTTTCAAACTTGAAGATAGTTTTCTAGTCTCCATTGTAATAAATGGCTTGCCTCCATATTATAAGCATTTCCTTGAGACTTTGCAAATAACTGATAAGTTATCAACTGTGACTTTTAATTCACTTAGTGAATTACTGACTCAATATAGTAAATCTTTTGGAAAACAAAAAAAATTAGGAGAAGATCTTCTTTTCACTAAAGCTGAAAGTTCTAAAGAAAGAGGAAAATCAAATTTTGGAAATTTTCAGAATCAATCTTCTAATCGAGGCCATGGCAGAGGTCATGGTCAAGGTAGAGGTTGTATCATTTTTAATCAACAAAATTTTCAAAGTAATTCACCCAATATTAATGCACGGTCAGGAAGAGGCAGAAATCTCAGTCAAGTAAGATGTAAAAGATGTTTAAATATGGGTCATTATACATCAAATTGTCTTACAAGCAATGATCAATTGCCAAAGTTTAAGCAAACATCAAATTCAAATTCTCAACAATCAGCTCAATAGGCAGAAGATCAAGATTACCAAGATGATCAATATGAATATGTGTTTTCATCAATTCAACATGTGGATTCATTTGAAAATGATTGAATATTGGACACATGAGCTACTCAACATATGCCTTATCGCAGAGACTATTTTTGGAATTACATAGATGTTCAACTAAATCCCATTTATTTAGCTGATGATACAACTCATATAACTCAAGGAAAAGGTCCAGTGAAAGTTTTTCTCCTTGGATTTGGTGGTAAATGGATTTCAAATGTTTGGTATGTACCATCTTTTTAGAAAAAAATGTTATCCTTAGTCACAATCAGATAAGATGGACATCCAATTATCATGCAATATGGTTTGGTGAAGATTAAGTCAGAGAATGATAACTTTAAAACAATAATGACTGGATATGAAGATGTGAAGTTACTAAGAATGAATGGGAAAGTCATCCAAAGAAAGCAAGAGGTTGCAACAATAGTAAATTCCGAAATGTCTTCATTCAGATTATGGCATTTTCGATTTGGTCACTTAAATTTTTATAGTCTTTTGAAACTTAAGTCCCAAGATTTATTAAAGGGTTTGCCAACTTTCAAGAAAGAAAATTCCAAGTGTGAAGCTTGTATTTTAGGCAAGCAAAAACGAGAAGCTTTTCCAACCAGCTCATGGCGAGCAACAAAGTATTTAGAGTTGATTCACAGTGATATATGTGGCCCAATGGAATCTTCTTTCGATGGATGTCAATACTTTATATTGTTTATTGATGACCAAACTAGAATGACATGGGTGTACTTTTTAAAGGCAAAGTATGAATCTTTTGAAAAGTCTGTAAATTTTCAACACATGATTGAAAATGAAACTAGAGAAAAKATTGCTTCTTTGAGAACTGATAATGGAGGTGAATTCACTTCAAYTGAATTCAATGATTATTGTCGAAACAATGGAATTAAGATGACAAATTCCTATACTCCACAACAGAATGGAGTTACTGAAAGGATGAACAAAACGCTCATGGGTATGGAAAGATCTATGATKCATTTTAAAGGGTTGAGCACAAAATATTGGGCTGAAGTAGTCCATACTGCAATTTATCTCAGAAATTGATCACCTACATCAAMTTTAGATGGACAAACACCTTATGAATCTTCGTATGGTTTTAAACCTAAAGTAAATCATCTTAGGTTTTTGGCTCAACTTGTTATGCTTTAGTTTCTAAGGCAAAGAGAACTAAATTAGAAAACCAAAGTATGAAGTGTATCTTCATTGGATACTCTGATGAAAATAAAGGGTATAGATTACTTTCAGATGGAAAATTCATTGTCAGTAGAGATGTCATTTTTTATGAAACTGAAAGTAACAATTTAGATGAGATCAATCATCTCCTTAGTCGTTTAGAGAAAAAAAACACTAAGGGTAAAGGTAAATTCAACAAGTCAAAGCAAGAATTTTGGTTTGAAAAAGACTTTGTTACTCCATAAGACATCTATTTATCAGAAAGTTCTTTTGATTCATCTGATAATGAAACGAAAAAAGACTCTTCTAATACCAAATCTTCAAAAGAATCGTCTCCAAACTCAGATACTTTAGATGAAAGAAGAGCCTCATTTTTTGAAAATCCTCTTTTCAACAATAATGGTGATTCAGATCCTCAATCCCCTCAACATAAGAATCCAAAGTGGGCCGAACAAATTCTTAAAGATGTTCTTTTAGAATGAACAATCCAGGAAATAGGGAATCTTCAAGAGTAGAAGATAATTTTTCTCATGCTTCCATTGAACCTACTTTTTTTGTTGAAGCAAATGGACATAAAGAATGGTAGGAAGTAATGATTAATGAATATGATTCAGTACTTGCAAATGGGACTTGGAACTTAGTTTATTCTGCACATGATGTTAAGCCCATCGGTTGTAAATGGGTTTATCGAGTAAAGTACAAGCCCAATGGTAAAATTGACAAGTACAAAGAAAGACTTGTTGCTAAAGGTTTTTCTCAACAAGAATGATTTGATTATAAGAAACTTTTGCACCCACAACTAAATGGAATATTATCATAATGGTTATCAATTTGGCTACACATAATGGTTGGAAATTATATAAAATGGATGTCAAAAGTGCCTTCCTGAATGGTGATCTAAAGGAAGATATTTTCATGACTCAACCACAAGGTTTTGAAGCTAAAGGACAAGAACATAAAGTTTGTGAACTTGTGAAGGCTTTATATGGTTTGAAACAATCTCCTCGAGCTTGGTATGCAAAAATGGATGAGTAGCTACGAAAGGTGGCCCGGTGGGTTTTCATCGGAGTGAATCAGATGATACATTATATTTTCGAATGAAAAATAAGCACATGGTGATACTTGTACTCTATGTTGATGACTTAATCATAACAGGAAATAATGAAGCTCACATCAAACAGGTTAAGGAAGAACTTAAAGCAGGGTTCAAAATGACTGATTTAGGGACACTTCATTATTATCTTGGAGTTGAAGTTTCTCAACATCCTAACCAAATATTCCTTAGTCAAACTAAGTATGCCACTGAATTTTTAAATACATTTGGCATGGAATATTGTAAACCTTCTCTTACCCCCATGGAACATAAATTGAAACTTTCAAAATTTGAAGGGGGGGATTTGGTAAACAATACAAAGTACATGCAATTGGTTGGAAGTCTCATTTATTTGACAAACACTCAACCAGATTTGTCATATTCAATCAATATATTTTCAAGGTTTATGCAGGAACCAAGGGAAAGTCATTGGAATTCAACAAAAAGGGTACTGAGATACATTCAAGGTACAAAAGATTTTGGTCTTCTCTACAAAAGGAACACAAATTTTACACTTGTTGGATATTCAGATGTTGATTTTGTAGGTGACATTGATAATATAACATCCACTTCAAGTTATTTAATGAATATGGGTTCAATAACAATATCTTGGAATTGCTTAATGAATATGGGTTCAATAACAATATCTTGAAATTGTAAAAAACATACAACAATTGAAAATTCTTCAGCAGAGGCAGAAATACATTTCATCTTGGAAAGCATCATGATTGTATGGCTAATGCGATAATTTTGTAGGATCTTGGTGTAATTCAAAAGTCATCAACTACTTTATTGATCGACAGCCAATCAACAATAAAGATGGCCAAAAATATAGTATTTCATTCAAAGACAGCATGTCGACACCAAGTACCACTCCATCAGATCACTCATCATCAAAGACACCATCAATCCTCAGTTATGTCCATATGAAGATCAAACTTCAGATATTTTTACCAAACCTTTTGGTATAATAAAGTTCACTAAGTTAAGAGATGAACTTTATTCTTTGTAAAAATGAACTTCCAAATTAAAGGATTGTTATCCTCATAATCCCAAAGTTCTATAGTCTAAATATTTTCTAGATTAAATGTTTTTAGGAAATTAGTTTATTCTAGTTTGTTAGGATACTAACACTCTAGCTTCTATGTAAAGGATACCTATCAAGAATTAGAGTGTGATTATGTGATTGGTTGTTATCCTATATTTTAGTTTAGAGTTGAGCTATATAAATTATCTCTCTCTTCAAGTGAGGTTAAGGAGAGATTATGAATTCTCACTTAAGATTGTAATCACTTTTTCCTTATTAATAAAATTACTTGTCTGAGGACACTTTGTCAATAGACACACTATGGCATGTGACATATATATTCCCCAAATGAGATTGACATTGGGAAGGTACACCTTGGTACAATATTTCTATGTAATAGGCATTCCAGATATAAATATTATATTAGGGGTCCAATGGATTATCACCTTGGGGCCTATTAATACCAACTATAATACCATGGAAATGTCCTTCAACAATGAGGATGGAAAAAGGATCACACTCAAGGGAATGACAGGGAAATCACCTAGAGTAGTGACTGCCAAAAATATGCATGTCGTATTCAGGCATGAAGAGGTGGCCTACGCAACTGTATGTTTTATTACGGAGATAGGAAATAGAGAGCCTAAATAGTATCCTCATGACATGCAAATAATAATTCATAAGCACAAAAAAGGTGTTTTAACTGATCCCTCTAGGTCAACTACCAGATAGAGGATTTGAACACATTATTTAATTGGAGGAGGGTGCTAAACTAGTGATAACCACACCTTACAAGCATCCCGAGAAGCATAAATATGAGATACAAAGTGCCATAAAGGAGTTTCTAGCCATGGGACATATCATACCAAAATCAAGCCCGTTTGCATCATCAATGGTATTGGTGAAAAAAAAGGATGGGACTATGCACATGTGCATAGATTACCGAGCCCTTAACAAAAGAACCATCAAGAACAAGCTCCCATTCCTAGGATTGATGAATTGTTGGATGAACTACATGGTGCAATATACTTCACAAAGATAGATTTATGCTCGCTATCATCAAATCAAGATGAGAGAGAAGGATATACATAAAACTACCTTCGGGATGTCACTTTGGGCACTATGAGTTTCTTGTGATGCCTTTCGACCTCGATAATGATCCAAATATTCTTTTCAGCCTTGTATGAACCATGTGTTCAAAAAGCAATTGAGAAAATATTTACTTGTTTTCTTTGATGATTTTTTGATCTATAATAATACATGGGAGGACCATCTAAGACATGTGGATTAAATCTTGAGCATCATGGAGAAACAATCCTTATATGCCAAAGAATCTAAGTATGATATTGGTATGACCGAGGTTCTATACTTAGGACATATTATTGGGGAAAAGGGGCACATGTCCATCAAGAGAAAATACAAGCTATCATTGGTTGGACCACTCATAAGACAATTACATAACTAAAATACTTCCTTGGTATTTGCAGCTACAACATAAAAATTTTCAAAGGATTCTCCCAACTTTGCACACCACTGACAGATATAACCAAAAAAAGGGGAATTCAATTGGAATGATGAAGCACATGTTACATTTAAGAGGATAAATAAAGTGATGAGTACCTTCCATTATTATCCCCACCGATTTCTCTCTCAACCTTTTATACCAAAGTGTGATGCATCCCCGGGAAGGAGTTGGGGCCTCCATTTATGCATAGGCATCCCATTTCTATGAGAGCACAATTGAGAAACTATATTCCATCTATGATAAATAAATGCTGGCCATAATGCACACACTATATAAATTCATGTAGTATTTAGTTGGAGAAAAATTTGTGGTGAGGATTGACCACAATAGTCTTAAATACTTTTTGGGACAAAAAGACCTTAATGAGAGGAAACAAAATTGGGTAAGCAAGATCCAAGCTTAAAAATTTGATATAGAATATGTCAAGTGTAATAATAATGTAGTAGCAGATGCCTTATCAAGAAGACCCTCAACATATTCCATGACGAAAATATCAGTTGACTGGAAGTCCAAAATACTAGTGGAGTATTCTAAAAGTAAATTTGCATGTGAGTTGATGGATGGAAAACTAAAGTGTTGATAATTTAGAGGGGTGAATCAATACTGGCACAATTTAAAAACATTTTTCAACTTATACTTAAACCATTCAACTATATCCACGAGAAATGGAACAATAGTATAAGAGTTAACCCAATACAACACACAATACACCATGCACAATATATGAGAAATAAATCAATAGTTGTTCAAGGGAAGTAATGACTTCCAAAGGTAGCTACAACTTCCAAATGTAAAGGAGGGATAGCAACTCCAAGATGAAGATATAATCTTCCAATATCGGAGAGGTTTGAACCCTCCATCCTTTCCCTTCCTTCCGGCACCCAAGAATATATGAGAGATAATAAACTCTTTACATTAAATCATCACCATCAACCAACCATCACATGAACCTGATAATGCTTCCCCGAGACTTCTATTAAATTTATGACGCGGACGGGATTGATCTCGAGGATGATTTGAAAGTGGATGGAATGGACGGAGAGGAAGGATGGATGGAATGGAGAATGGATGGATGGAGTGATTGATGGATGGACGGATGGATGGATGGAATGACGGATGGATGGAATGGATGGATGGAGGATGGAAGGAAATGGAGCGGAAGGATGGATGGAATGGATGGATGGATCGGAATGAATGGAGGACGGATGGATGGACTGGAGAAAGGAGGAAATGGATGGACGGAGTGGACGGAAATGGAATGGAATGGAGGAATGGAGGAATGGATGGATGAGGAATGGATGGATGGATGGAGGAAGGAATGGATGGATGGAAGGAATGGAGCCCGAGTGGATGGATGGATGGATGGATGGAGTGGATGGATGATGAGAGGATGGACGATGGAAGGACGGACGGAATGGATGGATGGACGGATGGATGGAATGGAATGGATGGATGGATGGAGGAATGGATGGATGGAGGAATGGATGGATGGAATGGAATGGATGGATGGATGGACGGATGGATGGATGGATGGATGGTGGATGGAGGGATGGAAGGAATGGATGGATGGAATGGAATGGACAGGACGGATGGATGGAATGGAATGCTTCCCGATACTTATTCAATTTATGAAATTCTTCAATTCTTGGAACACTCATCCTATATATATTACTCAATGTATTCTATAAAAATTCTCCAAGTTTTACCCCCTTGAATCTTCCCCAAAAAAGAAGTTATAGAGAGAATGGTAGACTTTGTTCACTTATGGTTTATTCAGGAGACCAAAATTGAACATACAATCCCTCACGCTCAATATTTAACATATGTTTATAAAACTCACACAAAATAAACTACAATCCTTACTTTTTACAATGAAATTTGTTGCACTTCATTTGATTCTATATGAATAAGTATGACCGCTTTTACCCATAACACTTCTTTATCGACTAGCTTAAGGACCTACAAAACCCTATCTTCCACTGTGTGAGTGTATCTCCATAATTATAGCTAATCAAGAGATGAAACTTTTAACACAGTGTACCTTGATATGTCTTCGCACACCATAGCAATTTCACCATCCGGAATCGTTCTAGAAAAAATTTATAGTGAAATGGTAAGATGACACAAAATAACATACCTTAGAACACATCACCAAAGACTTCATCCTCCCTTAAAAACCGACCTTCTTTTACTTCTTATATCCTCTGAAATTCGACTTGTGTATCAAAATGAATGTATAATGATATTTATTTATACCCATTTATGCCACTTCCTTTTAACATTGGGTCCTGACCTGACACTTCTTATTTTGTAATTTTTCTTTAATAATCTTCGTGGCCTACATGTACTTCCTTCCTTTCAATTCACTTTGTCATCTTCAAAATTCCATTTCTCCTCAAACATGAGGATCCGCGTGATGTGCCACATACCAATGTAAACAACATGATGTATATTATCCATCCATGGGTGTTGTATCCGTATGCACATCGTCGCTCATGTCCAAATATCTTCATCAATCTTCATATCCAAACCCATTACTAGGGTTTACATCAATGACAACAACCAATCTTCCAACATAAATGATGACATGTATAGGTTCATGAATAATATCATTTATTACAAAGGGAGTATCTATCTAGTTCCAAAATCTTCATTCAAAAGAAATGTGCTTCAAGCATTCCATGACTCACCAGTGGCATGACACCAAGGATTTCTTAAGACTTGCTATAAGAGAAATGTCTCCTCTCGAAAGGGACTCAAGGAGACATCGTACAACTACATCGTGGAATGTACCTACTTCCAACAAAATAAATAATATGATCATTCCTCATCCAACATATCTCTTTAACCACTTCCTATACCGAGAGAAAATGGGAAATCATATCAATGGATTTCATAACAGGTCTTCCCCGGGTGCAAGGTAAGGATTGTATATTCATGGTAGTGGAACATTTAACCAAGTTCATTCTTTTTTTTTCCATATCCATGGATTCACTGGGTAAATTTGGGTCATTCTAAATCCACCATTTCCTTAACGCTTCTTTACGACGTTATGTCGTGAGAGTGCGACTCTAATGTTGACCCCTAAACGCCACATCATATCTCATTGAACGTATGATGAACCTAGATTAACATCAAAAGAGAGACGACCTACGAAGGTTTTCGCAAGAGAGACTACCTACATAAAATTACCTAAGAGAGACAAATCACATGAAGTCATCAAGAGATGACTCAAGACAATCATTGTAAGAATGACAATCGAGGGAAGATCATCGCAGAGACTAATTTGCTCAATCTGATTTAAAGAGAGACGACTTAGGACAATCATCTCAAGAACGAAAACTATGGAAGATCGTTGCAAGAACAATAATCGAGGAAGATTGTTGCAAGAGAGACAACCGAGGACAATTTTCGCAAGAACGACAACTTAGGAAGAGCTGCTTCATAAGAGCTTAATGACATATATTCATTTAAAAAAAATGAATATATTGTCTAGAAGGTTAAAAAAGGTACAACCGCTTAAATTTTGTGAAGAAATAAATTAGAGCAGGCACTAGTAACTTTGATCACGATCCATCAAAATCAACGGCCATGAAGCATTGTGGAATTTGAAGTTGTGCGAGGGATAATTCTAGTAGGATCCCAAGAATCAACGTCCTATTGATTGCTAAATGACAAAGAGTTGTTCCAAAGTGCTAATCCACATCTCTTTTGCAAAACAAGATGAGAAAGATTGAATATCATTTCGAGAAGTTATGGTTGTTTCAATTATATCGACATTTCAAGATAACTTATTTGGGATAGCTGTTCTTTTGAGATGAAGGACTGGAAACATGTGATAAAACTTTAGGAATATTTGCTATATTTTCCGAGATATCTCTAACTTCCGGCTGTGGAATATCTTAGAAAGTATAGCAAACTAATTTCTGAAAGTTTTATCACATGTTTCTAGATATCTCACCTTCATCTCAAAATTTCACCATATGAAACATCCCATAAAATAAGCTATAGAAATGGCAAGATGAATTGAAACTTATTTCACAACTCTCCCATTTTAGAATGGTATTCAATCTTTGTTATCTTTTGAAGAAGAATCGCTATCCCTCTTTTATACTTATTTTTTCTCTAAAAGTGATAAAACAATAAGGCTTCTTGTTAGAATTAGTACTTAGAGAACTTAACACTGTGAATTAATTTTACCTGTTGTCTTGGGAGGCTATCCTCTGGGAAGAATATTTTGAATTTCATTTTATTGGGGCACTTCCCACAACGCTTTTTCTTCCTCGAAGGAGAGGAGTTGTTGAATCCATTGTTTCTACATCAGAACATATGTTAGTAAAAACAGTTGAAGACCTAGTGGATATAGCTCATAACAATTAATCATCCCTTTGATTGATTCCTAATACCCCCCGAATAACTTCTCAAGGCAAGCAATCATTCTAATAACCGTGGGTTTTCATAACCCAAAGAAGAAGAATCAGATACGGAGTCAAAAGCCTTAGACCAAGAACCAAACCACATAGAACATAATAACGACAATAATAACCATCTATGGTTGGATAGGTATGCCTTGGAATAACTCCTATCTGCTACAACTACACTTACCCAACATCCAAAGAAATTACTTCGGAATATGAACTAGAAACATCTCGATCCCCTGAAGATCATATTAAGAAGTTTATTATTGTTATTAGGTTAATGAGTGTACAACATGAGGGATGTAGTATGTTGAATTTTTCCTTATAATTTTTAAAATCCCAAATTTCCACTTGGTATTTCAATTCACCCATTAGATCTATAATAAATTGGACCAAGTTTCAAAAGGATTTTCTGGATAAGTTTGGAGAGGAAACCACTACTAGGGAATTAATGGTTGAGATATTTTCTCCCCACCCATGGGGCCCAAAGAAAAGCAATAAGGATTTTATGTTGAGCACACTTATATTGAGAGGGGGTGTGAATCGGTATAAGATATTTTTTTTACTTTTCAAACATTCATCAACCATATGAAACAAATCACATATGAGATATATTAACCGCGGTAATTGATGGAACACACGCATTTAATGGAAACCCTTTCGAGAAAACAATAAAATCCATTTTATAATTCTTTGTAGGCACCAACCATCAAGCTAAAATATTTATAGGCACCAACATACTGAAGAAACCAATCCCCTGTGATACAACCCTCATTAGGTACCAACCTATTCTTACAGATATTTGTAGACACTAGTCCCTAAGCACCAATTTACTAAGAGACACCAATCTCTTAGTTTGAGTACCACAAATGCTCAAGTAACAATTTATTTTTAGTACATATAACTTCTCCAAAATATGATAACATTCAAATTACCTTCACCGAGTTCCGCCTTCTAATCACGCTTCACCGTGTCTAACCACAAATTTGAAATTTTCAAATGAAATTTATGGTAACTTTTCAAAGCTTGTGCTATATTTTTTGCCTATTCCCAAGAACAAACTTGTAAAACCATGGAACGTATCCAATTTTTGAAATGGTATTCTAAATTTTTACTTGAGGTACTTCAGTACGTCTCCTAAGATCCCTAAAAATTTTACCGGGAAGTCCCAAAAAAGTTATAAAGAAATGTCAAGTTGGACCTATTTTGAAACCGGGATTTCCGTGGATCACGAAACCATGTTCCATAGGTATATCTCAAGGTATAGCTAACCAAATTTTGAAATTTTTTACTTAAGGTACTTTTGTATGTCTCCGAGATCCCCGAAAATTTCATAGTCTTTAAAAGTCCCAGTAGTTATAGCTTAAAAATTCCAAAATTGACTCCATTTGAAACCGGGATTAGGACTATTTATAAACCCTAAATTCCATAAGGCATATCTCATGAATTATAGTGAACCAACATATAAAAATTTTTCCTCCATCTCCCTGCTAAAATTTCATGTATGTTTACCCTAGAAAACAGTTATAAAAATGCCAAACATACCCATTTGAAACTCCATTTCAAGAGCATGAAAGAACCCTAACTTCCATGTTGCATATCTCAAAAGTATACCGAATCCAATGTCTAAAATTTTGACCACGTATATCCAAAGATCAAAATAAGTTGGAAGCTTTGGGAAGGACTTTGTTGAAACATAAAAAATATAAGTGGAAGAATCCATTTTCAATGAGTCCTTACACCTTAAATGTTAAAAGATAGCAACATTAAGTGGAAATCATAACTACGGAGTGAACTGGGATAAAATACGCAAGAGAATACTCTGATATTGTATGTTGTGGCTTCGATTTTTTTTTCATTCCATATTTATATTTATTTTTCTTTTTTCATGGTTATGATATGCTTCAGTCACAAAATATATACAAAGTGACAAAACACAAATGCATGCAAACCTAAGTGAATGTGTAGGGCAATTAAAGTGGAAAATAATTTCCAAAAGCATGACATATTGACATAAAAGCATTAAGCAATTTGATGCAATGTGCATTGCATTGAAAAGCAATAGAGTTTATCCTTCAATTCTGTTATCACTCCATAATTTATTTAGGATGAGAAAAAACCTGCAGGTAACCACAAACCAAGTTTAGAAACTAGAATCTAACCCTTCCAATATTTCAGAGGATCTCCCAAATCAATCACTGAAAGGACAAATTTGTTTTTTGTTTCTCGAGGTTAGGTCATCAGATTGCTAATAAATTTTTGGATGGATTTGATGTTTAAACCCGTGAGAAATCCATCGGGCATGGAGTCAAAAGGTTGAAGATTATGAATATGTGGGTAATCTATCGATTAATGGGAAAAGAATTTAGAGGCAAGATAGACACTAACTATGTGATGGTTTAATTTAAATGTCACAGCATAAAGGACGAAGAAAAACATAATCAACACTTTAAGAAATCAAATTTTAAAATTTAAACTGCTTTTAAAGCAGAAAAAAACACCATTGATATTCTAAACTATGTGATAGAACATCAAGATGATGAATTCTGAAACAATATTTTAATTCAATTTCATTGAGATATGGAAACATAGCAATAAACTAAAAGAAGAACATACACTGAAGTGAACATGCTACACAATCACTAGCACATGAATCTTTGAAGCAAGAATGGATCCCATAAGCCTTGGATCACCCAAATTTATTAATTCTTCATGAAAATATTATAGTACAAAGACTCTCAGAATAATCAATTTATCAAACTTTCTCCCACCCTTTGTGTTAGAACAAATTTAGAATTTTAAACTTTTAAAATTTAAACCTTTATTTTTACCTTAAAAGAAAGCTTCCACATTATACGCTTCGTAAGAATTTTAAAAGAAATCTTCAATATTTATTTTCAACACTTTGCACTTCTGGAGTTTCAAACCATCTAAAGAGAAAAAATACTGAAGTTACAAAGCTACAAAGTCCCAAAGACGCTCTACCTAAAATATTCTAAGCGTATCCACTCTGATGAGATTCAATAAGGACACCTCACATAAAACCTTATCCTAGGGATGACAAATGGCATCTATTTAGCATTTGTGATAGATCACCAGATGATTTTAGGTGACATGTGTCACTCCTCTTTCATGACACATCAACATAGAGACATCATAACCACGCACTCCTCACTCTGGGAGATTGTCCTTCATGAGGTAAATCAAAGGATAGGTTCAGGACCACCAAAGTACCGAAGCATTTGATATAATAATAAATAAAAAAATGTTTAAAATCTAATAAAAATTAAACAAGTTTAATTAACTTCATACTAACTATCAATTAATCACTGCGGAATTGCGACTTCAGAAGATTTCCATTGTTCTTCATCCAAAACCCAAGAACGCCGAACCACCAAAGTATAATTGCATTTATAGGAGGTTGAAGTTAAAGATTTGGATAAATATGTGATTGCTGTGTAATAAATTCCATATAGATTTTTCTTTAATAATTACTTTTTTAGTAGATTAATGTGGAAATTAATAGACTTTAATAGTTTTATGAATAGAGATAATTTCGAACTTCAAACCATTCCACCATTTGCAATCAGATTTTTCACATCTAATGTTGAGAGCTTACATGTTTTTTCTTCTCACAGGAGGATTAACTTCATGGAACCACACAAAGAAGGAAAGTCTACTGATGATTCTAACCCAAATACTGATATTCTCTCATACACTACTTCTCGAATCACAGACGCTATCAAAACTTGGAAACAAGTATATGCCATCTTGGAGCACAAATATTTTCTCTGTCCTGATGATTCAACCGAAGAAGAGGATGAATTATTCTCAACTAAGCTTAGGCTGGTGGATAAGTCCGAATTACACAAGGTTGTTGTTCGACCGAGACAATGTCTTTATAATGACATGATTAGTTGGGCCCTAGACCATATAGACATCCAAGCTAGAAGCATCTTCAGTCACCAGAAGACCTCTGTTGGCTCATTTCGACTAGAAGATATACGAGTAATGTATAAATTATCCTATGAACGTAAATATACTTATAATTCAACATTTATATTGGATTTCGAAAGGAGGGAATGCACTCAATATGGTAGAACCAACCATGATATAACCAAAACCCAGTAATACAACCAAATTCAAAAACCGATACTATGGTATATATTCCACATAACCTTGGATGATCACATTTGTACACCGGGCCATGATGCTCACTGACATTCTGTGATGAAGAATCCCGCACATTTTTTAGTGGAATGGGTTTCCATAATCAATGAAATTGTTGAGGGTTATACTTTTAAATGGGTGAAAATGTTAGTAGATAACCTAGACAAGGAGGTTGTCGAGTATAACGCGTTGAAATCTATAGGACAACATGCTCCCTTTTAAAAGTCCGCATACATCACGAACGCAATCTGTTTTATGACTCATTTTCCACTGAACCTGAGTTGGACCCCAACTAGTTTTGATCCCATACATTTTTACCACTCAAATCTATGGGAGGAAAGTTCCAAATATTTATTTTATGAAATTTTTCACAATGTAGTGACACCCATTCATGTGGCTATCTACAGACACCCTCCTCCAAGAATCTTAGAACAAATTATGGGAAATTTGGGCGCAACTGTAGATTGGTATATTGAAGAAAATATATCCTACATCAGAGTATTCAGTTTCCTTGTCTCACCCCATGCCATTCCCAAATTCTTACTTGATAGACTGGTGTGTAGAGAAGTGGCTTATCAAATAGTGGCATGAGGAATTACCAAAGATTTGAAAGCGGCATAGAAAAAGGTGTGGCCAACCTTCCCATACAAGTTGGCATGTTCATATTATCTCAATTTTTCATTCAAAAAGTTGAGGGTTTCAGCTTTGGAAGATGTCAAATTGGTTGATATCGAATACAAAAGAGATCATCATAGGGTAGTTGAGAATCATTTATCCCAGTTTAATATGAACAAATACATACATGAATATTACCCCTATGATGATGTTTCTCTTTAGGAATTAGTGTTGATTAAGGCTATTGTCATTGATGTCAACCCTTGAAGAAAGTCCAATAGCGACTCGAGAAGCACAAATGTTTGGGTAATGGAACCAAGGTTGTTTCATGTATAATGTTAATTAATTTTAATATATTTGAAGGTAATGATATTCTATATGGATGTTTACATGTCATTACTGGTGGTATGTGGAATGTCACATAACTCACGGTTTGAGAGTTAAGTGGTCCCCACGGCTGGAGGACCCTCATATGTTGGTTTGAAGCCCCAAAAGTTCAAAGCAGTTTGAGCTTGCAAAAGAAGAAATTATTATTTAAATGATAAAGCAAAGTGACAAAGTCAAGAAGGATTATTTAAATAATAAAGTGAAGTGACAAAAAATCAAAGAAGATTATTTAAATGATAAAGTGAGGTGGACAAAGTCAAGGAGGAATATTTAATGATAACGTAATGAAGAAATTTCTAATCATGGAAAGTGGTTAACCCTAAAATGATCAAAATGGTTAAGGGACCTAGAAGATGGAGAGTATAAATAAGATGAAAGGCTCTCATTTAACATCACACTTGAGAATATTTAATATCTATAGGTGAATGAGGTAACCAAACTGTCTAAGCCAAATTTCTCGTGAGGGAAGGTGAATAAAAGAGGGTCTAAATTCAAGGAAGGATAAACTCTTTGATGATGCTTCTAAGGTATGTTATTTACGTGTCATCTCACCCATTTAATAATTGTTTTTGTAGAATGATTCATACTATGATAATAATATGAATTTGAGGAAACATATCCAAGTATATGTGGTAAAAATTCAATCTTGTGGTTGTATTTTGGAGTTACACTGCGTGGCTGATAGGGTTTGTGGCTAGTCCCCGAACTAGTCTAAAATAAGTGTTTAGGGTGTAAATTCATAAATTTTCTATAACAGATCCAAATTTAGTAAGACCAAATGTGTGCTAGAGTACACCAGTATGTCAGGTAACATTTTCGACTGACCAACAAATATTTCATGTGGGGCACACTTTACAAGGTCACCTCTAGAATAAGAAATATCTCAACAAGGTATGCCATTTCTTTACTATAACTCCTTTCTAAGAGGTTCCAAGTAGTGACACATGGATAAATTGCATAAAACACACCTAAGAACATTTTGTATTAGTTTCAGATATTTATTCAATACATGTGTACATAGTTAAGTGATTATTTCAAGTTAGGGTTGTTGACTAATCCAAAACTAGTCATGTGAGACTAAAGAAAAGTTTGATGAAAATTATAGTCTCTTATTATTAAAAGCACTATGGTGTATGTAATCATATACACCAAGTCTATTAAAGAGTTACAACAAGTATTTGATGATAACACAGGAATTTTGGTTGAGGTAACATGTTGTGTACATGGTTGAGACAGCAGTTGATGAGTTGGCACATACATGATGCGATAGTTTACGATGTTGGTACATATTGGATGAGTCATAGTTGATGAGTAGTTGACACATACTGGTACATACTGGTACATGGTTGATGCACTTGTTTATGGTAGCCATGTTGGTGCATGGTTGATGCACTTGTTTATGGTACATGCTGATTGCTGTGCTGAGGTACAAGTTGATGCCAGTTCAAGTTGATTGGTAAAAGTTTACAAAAGTATATCTCAAAATTATAGTGTTAAAGTGGTTCCATCATTCTAATTATATGAGGGCGCTTGATTCGGCAATGACAGTGGTTGTAGCCACCTTCTATTGTAGCCAAAGAACATAGGGTTGTATTCCTTCCGGTTGTAGCCACATAATCAGTGAGTTGGAGCTTCCTCAAGTTGTAGCCTCGAGAAAGTAGAGGGTTGGAGCCCTTCTAGTTGCAGTTGGAAAACAAAGGAAGTTGGTGCTTCCAATGAATGTAATTTTGAAAGAAATATAAGAAAAATCATCTCATGGTTTTCTCCCACTTTGGATTACTGAAAACACTGTGTAATCGTAAGGCATGATTGTTCATTTGTTCATTGCTTATTTACTCGGCAGCTTATTGGATGATAATGCTACATTGATATAACACTTGATTATATGGTTAAAAAGATTAAATTGTTCTATTACCACTCACTTCCGAATCCAACAATTATATCGAAAGGTGTTCCTTCAAAAATCAAGCCAACACCAGCAGATCATGGAGAGCAACAACTTATAAAAAAATGGAATAATTACAATTCAATGGACATAAGCATGCATTTTGGAGCATAAGGATGAAAAACATATATACAAGCAATATGGATTTGAATTTTGACAATCAATTGCAGATGGATAATAAATACACCAACAAATACTCCACCAACAAATGACAAAAGTAAAGAAACCCTACGTAATAATTCCACGAAGCAAAATGCACTTTTGAATGGTCTTATGAAACAATATTCACTAAAGTTGCACATTGTAAACTAAAGAGATTTTGGGACAAACTCAAAATATTTATGAAAGAGATTCAAAAGTCAAAATTAACAAAGCTTCAACTTACAGAGGTCGGCCCAAACAACTTAAGATGAAGGAAGATGAGAATATTGCAACTTATTATGAACCAGAAATGCAATCATAGGATTGGGGGAAGAAATCAAAGAATCTGTAATTGTTCAAAAAGTACTAAGATCTCTTCCTATGAGATTTGACCCTAAGATATAAGCTCTAGAAGAAAGATTAGATATAAACTCAAAAAGCATGGACGAATTACAGGGAATTTTCACAGCATATGAAATGAGAACTGAACAGGAAAATCTAGATATAAAAGAAGCAACCTCTAAAACATCCAAAAAGTCAAAGCAAAAGGGAAGGCAAAAAGAAGAACATAGAAGCAACAACGACATGAAGATGATGAAGAAGTGGCCAACTTTGTCAAAATAATGAACAAGGGAACTAACGGTAGGTATAGAGGTAAGATTCCTTTAATTTTTTTTAATTGTGATGGTACTGGTCATTTTTCTAACAAATGTCCTTATAAGAAAAAGAGAAACGACGAAGGTTACTCAAAAGGCAAACAAACATATAAAGGCAAAATAACCACAAAGAAAGTTTTCAAGAAAAGCTTATGCACCAAAGAAGACATCTCATCATCAGATGAAGATGAAGTCAGTGATAGTGAGACAGAAAGAGTTCTATTAATGGCAGTAGAAGACTTTGATAAAGAAGAATCCGAAGAAGAATATGAAGTAGCCGAAGAATAATATGAAGAAGTCAAAGAAGAAATTGAAGAGGCAGAAGTTGACTATCGACAGGAATTAATGTGTTCCATAGACATTATCAGAAGAGAAAAGAAGAAAAACAAGAAACTACAAGCAGAACTAGACAAGAAAGAAGACACTCAAGAACTAGAACAAATGATCACAAATTTGAATGCTCAAATAGAAGAAGATAAAATAATTGAAGAAGCACTCAAATAACAACTAGAAGAAAAATACAAGATCATTGGAAGTTTGGAAGCAGAGATTGTCAGATTAAGAAATGATCTTCAAAAGAAAAATATGCAGAACAACTCAAAAGTTTTGGATCACATTATCGTTAGTAAAAAATCTCATCATGACAAGTCTAGACTTGGATACAATCAAACAGAAAAATGATCAAGATCCAAAACAACATAGCAAGAAACATATCCAAAAGCTATGCAGAAACAATCAAGGGGGATAGGAATATCTACACAGAATATTACAGGGACACTCCTCCACCAAGAAGATTCATATTTCAGAATCAACAACCGACAAATAGGCCTTAGGAAGAAGAAGAATTTATAAGAGTACCTATTTTCAGAAGATATTAATCTCCAGGTATCAAACTATCTTTATTGGTTTATGTTATGCATGTAATAATTTTGGACATAAAGCTGTGAATTGCAGAGCTAACAACATGAACACAAACAACATTGAAAGTCATACACAAAGGGGTTATCCAAGAAGGCATAGTGAAACACATAGAATAATTTACAACAGGTTTGAATCTTTGAACATTAAAGTGGAATGTTACAAATGTAACAATTTTGGACACATGGACAAATATTGCAGAATGACAGTCCCTCCTAGAGAACCACAACATAATAACAATAGTCACAGATAAGAACCTCAGAAAAGGACATGGATAAGAATGCAGTATCAATATAGCAATGAAGAATGCACAATCACTCTACAAGATAAGAAGAAGAAAGGTGGTTTGTATGTTGACAGTGGCTATTCAAAACACATGACAGGTGATAGAGACAAGTTTCTTACATTACTAAAGAAAAGAGATGGACCAGTCTCCTTCGGAAATGATGATTCAACTAAAATCATTGGAAAATGCACAGTCAAAATTGGGAACAAGAATACCAAGGTAGAAAATGTTCTACTAGTAGAAGATATGAAACATAATCTTCTAAGTGTGAGTCAAATGTGTGACCAAGGTCATAAAT
>SNQJ01S0150383.1:10302-22998 GCA_010110895.2 Picea sitchensis
ATGTCATTTAGATTCAATATTAAATGCATGTCAAGCCTTCATAGTTATTCCATGCTTCATTTTCCTTGGCTAGTAAGCACACCAACAACCCTGTGGTTTTTGTCTACAACTTGCTACCCAAGTCACACTACCAAAAGATTTTTCTTCGCTTTGAAAATAGAATTTAGTGTGCACCATCCTTTGGCATCAATGCTAAATAAATGGATGTTATAGGACATTGAATTAGTTGTTCTTGAATTACAAAGGGAAACATAAGCATATTTTTGTGGATGACATCCATAATGGAAGAAATCCTTAAAAGAATATAAAAATGAGTTCGTTCAATGCACATTAGTTTATGAAAGAACATAGTTATATATTTATAAAATATAAATCATATTAAATATATTACCAAATATTTAATATATTATATGAGATTTAATATATTATAAAAATGAGAAGTTTTTCCTCATGGTCATGGATTAAGATTAAGATTAAGGTGATAGTAAGATGTTTTTTCTCCATGGTCATGAAT
Source organism: Picea sitchensis (assembly GCA_010110895.2). Classification (NCBI taxonomy): domain Eukaryota; kingdom Viridiplantae; phylum Streptophyta; class Pinopsida; order Pinales; family Pinaceae; genus Picea; species Picea sitchensis. The sequence goes on from SNQJ01S0150383.1 coordinate 10,817, forward strand.
TAAAATTAATATTAAGGTGATATCATTTAAAGAATTACAACACACCTTCTTTATATGATTTACAGTAGGAAAAACCCTAAAGAAAGGCATCCAAAAATAGTTACAGATCCACATAGATCATTGGCTACAAATCCCGTGAATCTCGGGATTCTGTTACAATTGACTACTAAGTCGGATTACCACTCGTCCTTCATTCGATCTTCAGTGGGTTTCCATGTGCCTACTTGCCAACTTCTTGTTAGTTGACCTCTTCGACTTGTTATCGATATCTTCGACTTTGACTTTACAAGGTTGAACCACCTCAACCTTTGACTTGTTGTCGATATCTTCGACTTCGAATTTACCCAGTCGAACCACCTCGACCTTCAACTTGTTGTCAATTTCTTAGACTTAGACTTTACCTGGTCGAACCACCTCAACCTTCGACTAGTTGTCGATTTCTTCGACTTCGACTATCAGTCAATCCACCTGTACTAGACTTTCACTACAAAGAATATAACAACCCAACACTAACTTATCTATTTTAAATTAGGTAATTTTAATCTTTTCTCTTCCTAAATAAATCATATATAACTAATGAGAAATAAATTTAACCATCACAATCATATTAGTAAATTATTTACAAGTGAATGAAATGGATTCACATACCTACAAAATATAGGCATGAGATGTATGGTGCACTCTATTCTTAGTTTATATTCAAATCTATCCTCGACCTCCATAACATCACTATGACAATTAGTTTGACTATATCAACTAAGATTCAATAAGGAAAATAAAATAGCATTGCACACTTATGGAATAACAATAATTTTTGTTGGTTATCCCAAAAGTCTTGAACGTGTTGTCTATTGGTCAGAAAAATAAAATAGTGTTGCACACCTATGGAATAGCAATATTTTTTGTTGGTTATCCAAGAAGTCTCGAACGTGTTGTCTTTTGGTCATGTTGATGATGTTCTTTGATGGATATTCTATAGATGTTCTCTTGATGAACGCTACAAGAAAATCATTTTGTCTTGGTCCTTAGGTAAATGAACTTCTAGTTGGACAATATAAGGACAAGCTACTCAAGTACTTTAATAAGTAACTCTCGAACTCTCGATGAAACATAGATAAATCCACCTCAAAGTTAATAAGAAATAAGAGGTTGCATAGATGATGCCATTTGTTTTAGCTTTATGTCAAAAAAAAAAAAACAATTGTGGGCAATCTTGATAAGATGAATGCAATGACTACCCTTAAGGTTAGAGGACTATTGTGTTATTAGTTCTTGCCTTTATAGTTTTGGGTCATATAGTCAAATTATGTTGACCATATGTTAGTTAACTACTTTTTTCTAACATATTATAAAGTTTTGTAAAGATTTATATTAAATTCATTTTTATCAAAAAGAAAAATATTTATCTAATATTTGAAATGGATACATTTAATTTTTTATTGGCCTGGGAACTATGATGGGACTTGATTGTCTCTAGTGTATGTAAAAGGAGAAAATTATGCATCGTGTAGATTATGTGTATACCATCTTCTTTTGTCCATTGGATACCATACTATTCACCATATAACGAACATAATGGAAAGGAAACATTGTCAATCATTGACTTACTGCATGGTGCATATCACTTTCCATAAGTAAAAATTATAACCTATTTATCAGACTTTGAAAATTTGTAAACTGACCACATACTATTGGATTTAATTCATATTGAATGCTCTATTAATTCACCTGCCAAGCATGTAGGTTCTTGGTAAGTTTCGGGAAGGGAAGTCGTAGTCCTCTCGCTAGGCTACATGGAGCCATCGCCTGCAAGTTCCAAACATCATAACTAGCTTGATCATCCACCACTTGCAAACATCAATTCTAGCAGCCTCCAACAACACTCAATACAACGAATGAAAAAAAACATCCAATACAATAAATAAAAGTAAATTCACTTTAGTCCTTTTATAAAACTTTCCTAAATAAACCAAGCCTTCATAAAATTTTGACTTCAATATCACTTTTAGATTCATAAAATGCATATGAAGCCTTCATAGCTATTCAATTCTTCATTTTCCTTAACTAATAAACATACCAACAACCTTGTGGTTTTTTTCTACAACCTATTACCCAAGTCAAAAGCTTTTTCTTAGCTTTGAAAAAAAAAATTAATGTGTACCATCCTTTGGCATAAATGCTAAATAAATGAACGTTATAGGACATTGAATTAGTGGTTATTGCATTATAAAGGGCAACATAAGCATATTTAAGCATATTTTTGTGGATGACATTCCTAATGGAAGAAATCCTTAAAAGAAGATAAAAACGAGTTCATTAAATGCACATTAGTTTATGAAAGAATATAGTTTTATATATTTATAAAATATAAATCATATTATATGAGATTATATATTATAAAAGTTGGAAGTTAGTTTATGAAAGAATATAGTTTTATATATTTATAAAATATAAATCATATTATATGAGATTATATATTATAAAAGTTGGAAGTTTTTCCTCTGGATTAAGATTAAGATGATAGTAAGATATTTTTAATATATTATATGACATTTGATATATTATAAAAGTTGGAAGATTTTTTTCCATGGTCATGGATTAAGAAGATTAAGATGATAGTAAGATATTTTTAATATATTATATGACATTTGATATATTATAAAAGTTGGAAGATTTTTTTCCATGGTCATGGATTAAGATTAAGATGATAGTAAGATATTTTTAATTGAGATGATAGTATTTTAAGTTGAAAAATAAATATATAAATACAATGTGTTTAATGTTATATATGTCACGGTTTATACCATCAAATCTAAAGTTATTTAAACTCTATGTTATCGATATACAAATATTAAATGTTATATAAATTCCTTTCCATCTATTATTTAGCATTTTTAATTTACTAAAAAACTATATTATATTTAATAAGCTTGATATATTATATTTAATATATGACAAAAATTGGAAGCTTTTCCTCCATGGTCATGGATTAAGATAAAGATGATAGTAAGATGTTTTTAAGTTAATATGATAATTATGTTATGTTATATTTAATATATTATAACATATTTAATATATTATATAATATATTTAATATATTATGTTTTTAAGCTTGATATATTATATTTAATATATGACAAAAATTGGAAGCTTTTCCTCCATGGTCATGGATTAAGATAAAGATGATAGTAAGATGTTTTTAGTTAATATGATAATCATTTAAGTTGAAGAATAAATATACGGATATAAAGTATTTAATGTTATGTCAAGATTTTTATCATCGAATCTAAGATATTTAGACTCCATGATATAAATTGGACATACAAAGATTAAATATTCTATAAACTAGTGTTTATTACTTTCCATCTATTATTTAGGATTTTTAATTTACTAAATCTAAGATATTTAGACTCCATGATATAAATTGGACATACAAAGATTAAATATTTTATAAACTAGTGTTTATTACTTTCCATCTATTATTTAGGATTTTTAATTTACTAAAAACTATGTTATATTTTAAAAAGTTTGATATGTATTATTTAAAATGTAATTTTTTAATAAAATATTTACTAAACCCTTCGTCCATCAAGTCGTCATTTTCAACAAAATAACTGAAAGAGGAATTGATCTAACTCATCATCTATGGTGACCACTAGAATGGGTGCACTCTGTCGTCGTGCATACAATAATTTTTAAACACGATTAAAAAAATAAACATATTCAATAAAACAATTTCAGTGATAAAAAATATTTCGATGTATTTTTCTTCATATAATACAAATTGGTACAGCATACGGACCGTCCATTCCCATAAACAACTTTGTACAGCATACGGACCGTCCATTCCCATAAACAAATTGGTACAGCATACGGACCGTCCATTCCCATATAATACAAATTGAAGATTCCGAAGTGCGTAGACAAAACTTCAACATTCTGCCGATGCTAATCTTTTAGTATCGCTCTCTGCTTTGAAGCCACAGACCGCAGGAAAAGCAGAACCAAGGCCATCCATGAGCTCGCCGTTATTGAGACTGCGCTCTTCTGCGATCGGCAGCAGCTTTTTCTCGAAAGGCCGTCGTCTTCCCATACATACCCTCCGCGGAGGGGCGATTTCCATCCACCGCATATCAGCTGTTGCGGTCGTCTTGGGAATCGCCATTACCAGAGTCAGTCGAAAACCCCAACCTGCACCAAACCCTAAGGGCAAATCCTTGGCAAACTGCAATACTAGGCGAATTAGAGTGCGATTAATAACAGACTTTGGAGCACGCAATTCAGAARATTAGGTCTCGAAATAAATCTGGAGGTGTGATTTCCACGACGGCTTATGTTGGCTGTGCTGTGAATTTAAAGRTGTCGATGTGTAWCTTTCATTTAACGCGTGAAGAGAAGAGAGGGAAACTTGGTGTGTGGTTCGCCGAACSTACCTAMTTTGACAGCACAGACTGCCTCTCTGGAAGCTTCTAACAATATACKCAAAGGGAAGAATTCTGAAGTTGTGATTTCCACGCCTTATGTGGGGTGTGATGCGCTGTGCTGTGAATTCGAAGGGGTGGTAAGTAGCTTTCATTTAACGCGTCAACAGGGAAACTTTGCTTCCGTGTTCGTTCGCCCAACCTGCTTGGGTTGACAGCACACCCCTCTCTCGAAGCATCTAACGATATTGGAACTTACATCTATCACGAGTTAGTCTTCCTTTAATTCACATGATCCAATGATTTAAATTTAGATCGTCTCTAATTAACCCTTTGTTCATCAATTTATCTTTGTGTGCCTTGATCGTATGCATAAGTTTAGGAGTGGCTTGCATTTTATTGCACACGGGCAAGTCAATAAACCAGAGACCAAATCGACGATTGGGTCTAGCATGTACTCGGAGGGTTAAATAAAGCAACAAACTTTTTGACATTGATTGCTTGTGGTGGGCATGCAACTTTCAAGTGGTATAGAACTTGAGGAGATATTCCAATACGTTTAATATATCTCATTGTTTTCTACTTATTCTTTCTATAGTGCCCCCCTCCTAAGTAATATGGTTGAGTGTGTAGAGGCTTTCTTCTCATTTTGAGCTATGATGATGCAATCTCGCAGCCTGTAGGTTGAAGCATGAGAGGGAAGAAAATATCGAGGCCTGGGGGTTATAACTTTCGATTTCCATCATACATAGTCACAAACTACACCCACAGTGAGTTTTTTGGCTTGTTGGGAAAAGCATGTCTCTGTCGCATATGCAATCCCGCAAGCTGAAAACTGAAGAAGAAAAGATGGAGATTCAAGAATATTGTCTGACGCCCAAAAAAAATTTCAAATTGAAATAGGAAATTTTCATGGAGGTCACCTCTGCCACGTCATGCTAATGTCATGTACAATAAAATACCCAAACTTTCCCAAATTTCAAAATTTTCTTGAATTGCATAATTTCGAATTTGTTACTAGGACCACCATGGAACCCGAAATTAAGATTGTTAATGGCCAATTTAGGCCTGGTGCGTATCGACTTGACCATTGCGCTCAAACTTCGACACTCTTGTGTCACTTAGCCAATTTCACTACAAAAATTGGGGCTTTTTTCCCAGTTTCGCCCAATTCTTCATGGCTACATTGTAATTTCTAAAATTTGACCAATTATAGGCCCAACACATGCATTTTTAGAGATTAAAATTGGGGATTTTAACCCTTGAACTTGAATTCACCGAAAAATATAGGCAATCTCCTCACTTGAATTCACCGAAAAATATAGGCAATCTCCTCACTCTTTTCCTGGAAAATTTTGACAACCATATTGCAAACATTCTCTGAGCTTTAACCCTGACATTTTAGCTTTTATGTGTTGAGTCTAGCCCATACAAGCTCATTGTTTGAACCTATAGCTCTAATACCATTATGTAACATACCCCAACCTAACCAAGGAATATTACTTGCGAAAAAACACATATATTCAAAAATTTATTTTGCTAATTAATTCATATAGCTTACCAACTACGAATTGAATACATTTTTAACTTAACATCTGATACCCATAACTAAATGCGTCTATAGCATTCTAAAATAACATAATGCATCCATAAAATCATCTATAATAACACATAAATACCATTCTCATGTACATAGTAAAACATAACCATAAAACTCATAAGAGAAACTTAGAAAATAATTAAACACTTATCTTTTTAAAACATTTGTGCAACTAGTTTCTTGGGAAGGATGTTCCACCCAACAATAGACTTGTTGCTCCAAATGTCAACAACAAGTCACCCCCGAGCTAGGGCTAATAATCCATAAGAGAATGGTGCCTCTCACATTCCACCCACAACTTTAAATCCACAACCCACTGGTATTCTCCTATAGCTAACCCAAATTTCTTTCAGCTCTCTTCCAGTTGACCTGCCCAACCCAAGGAATGTACCCCTTCACTACTCTCAGTCTCTCGAGCGTCCCATTCATTTATCAAGGTCTCTCTGGGACATGTAACCATGAATCTCTCAGTTGGGAACTCAAGGGAACTTGCTGCTAGGAAAACCACCAGCAAAAACAACAACAACACTTGTTTTCACAATGCAACTTGCCCAGGAGTTCACTCTTCAGGCCTGACAACCTGGCTCTTCAATTTCCAGCTCCATTACACTCCAAAAATGCTCCAACATTCTCCAGAATTCGTCCAGCCTTCTTATTTTAGTTCTAGTGCTCTCTTTTTTTGCTCTCCCTTTCCTGTTCATGCCAAAATTGAATGTGAAAAAAAATGTCTATTCTCCCCCATACAAATTTCCTCTATTAAGAAATTTGACTGCACACTCTACTCAATGTTTATTGTACAACAACCCCCATGCTTCCAATAACTATGGATGTCACTTCTACACCCACCCCTGACAGGTATTTAATGATTGGGCTCTCATACACTCAAATAGAAAATAAAAGTTATCCCCAATGGTAATAAAATTCAGAAATTTGGGTTGAATTAATACCCATTATTAATTTCCTCCTTGGATTCCTCTTGGACATTCCTAGACATCTTGGACAACTCTTAGGAATTTCCCTCTCTTTGAAAACTCTTAGGCAATTCTCTCTCTTGTGGATAAATCAACCCCCATCTCTGTCCATATTCCCAATAGTTGGCATCACATTATATTTATTAAAATCGGAAATACAATTTGCATATTACATTTCTTGGCCATAGCCATATTCATATATATCTTATGCATAAATTAAAATGAGGATTATAGTGGGAATTTTACAAAATCTAGTTTCCAACACAACTAAAATCACTCAAAATGAATAAATATTGAAAGAGAAATATAAATTTTACCAGCATGCATTCCAAATCATTGAATTTCCCCTTCAAAGATGAATTATCCTTGTATTGTGTGCATTTCCAATGTTGGTTCTCTCATCTTCATTGGCTCGTCGATGACCTCCCATGGAACACTACCATGGAATTTGAATTCCTCACCTTCCATGGAAAACTACCATGGAGACACCATGCCATTAAGACTAAAGGAGCTTTGATATCATGTTAAGAAACAAAATAAAAGTCAGGACAAGAAATTGACAGAACATACCTCAAGCCATCTCACACTCATATTTTCCGTTCCAATGATACAAATATATAATAGATGAATGAAACCACCTCAACGACTATATTTGTTCTCACACTGACACTTCATCAAGAGATAAGACAAGGAAGAGGCAAAGTAGATCTATAACACACTTAGGATAAAAACTATATCTCATAATGTGAAATATACTATAAGGTGGTGTAGGACTTCATAATTGTATAGGGTGTCATAGGCTAACAAAACTGTGTAATTGACACAATTAATGACTTCCACTCAAAAAATGAGAACTTAATCCCTTAGATTGGATCACACAATTTGTCATGTATTTGATGCATGATTCTTTCTCTTAGCAACATCATTTTGTTGTGGTGTATATGGAACAATATGTTGCATTTGAATGCCTTGTGCATTCAAATAAGTTGTAAATGTGTTGTTAACATATTCACCTCCATTTTCTACTCTTAACTTCTGAAGTTGATGTCCAAATTATTTTTCTACAAGGCTTCATAACCCAAACACATGTCAAAAACTACACTCTAAACTAAACTGCGTCTAGAGAAGTCATCAATGAAATTTAAGAAGTACTTGGACCTAGAAAAATAAGTAGAAGGAAGTGGATCACACAAATCAATATGAACAAGTTGCAAGGGGGTTGAGGCATGCTAAGAGGCACATTTGTTAAAACTATCATGTTGATGTTTTCCAAGAACATAGACGGAACAAACACCATCTCTACAAGAAATTAGAGGAAGAGCAATGACCATATTATGATTGCATAGTTGTCGCAATGAACGGTAGTTTAAATGATGGATTCGATCATGTCAAAGTTTGTTCATGTTATCCTTATGAGAAATAAAAAACGATGGAAGAGATGATGATCTAAAGTTGTCAAATATGTACAACTTGGTAATATAATTAACAATTATAGTTTCTAAGACATGAGTAGGATCTTTTAATCCCTTGAATACAACTTGGTGAGGTGNTACACTCTAAACTAAACTGCGTCTAGAGAAGTCATCAATGAAATTTAAGAAGTACTTGGACCTAGAAAAATAAGTAGAAGGAAGTGGATCACACAAATCAATATGAACAAGTTGCAAGGGGGTTGAGGCATGCTAAGAGGCACATTTGTTAAAACTATCATGTTGATGTTTTCCAAGAACATAGACGGAACAAACACCATCTCTACAAGAAATTAGAGGAAGAGCAATGACCATATTATGATTGCATAGTTGTCGCAATGAACGGTAGTTTAAATGATGGATTCGATCATGTCAAAGTTTGTTCATGTTATCCTTATGAGAAATAAAAAACGATGGAAGAGATGATGATCTAAAGTTGTCAAATATGTACAACTTGGTAATATAATTAACAATTATAGTTTCTAAGACATGAGTAGGATCTTTTAATCCCTTGAATACAACTTGGTGAGGTGAAAATTCTATTGTTTTAGCTTCACTTGAATGAGTGATTTAATATACTGATAGAAGGTTGCAGGAAAGACTTGGAATGCATAATATATCATTAAAATGGCCATTATCTAGTTGAACTGTTCCATACCCTACAACACTAAGAGATCTATCATCACCAACAAATATTTGTTTGGTGTGACATTCATTGAGAGATAAAAATATGGCTTTATCTTTAGCCATAGGATAAGATGTTCTAGAATCAATAAGCCACTAATTAAAAGAAGAAGTAGATGTTGCATTGAAGGAAAAACTAGAAACAAAAAGTGCATGCCCACGAGAAGAAGAGTTAGAAGTAGGAGGATCAAAATCGATGTTCTTCTTCTTCATTGTTACTTCTAAGGGTTCTATCTTCTTGAAACATTTAGACTCTAGATGGCCATCTCACCCACAAAAATCAAAATGTCTCTCAATCTTATTGCCTTTCAATTTAGTTCCTTTATCACCGTTGGGAGTAGGAGTTGGCAAAGAGGGTTTATGCCCCTTGTTTTGTTTGTTTTTTCTCCTTTAGATGCTTGGGGACTTGCATATGTTGTGCTACTACGAATTTATTTGGCGTACTTACAATCTTGATCATTCCTAGATGCACAAGCTTATCTTTCTCTTTAATGAGATAATCACAAAATGTTTCAAAAGAGGGTATCTTTTAGTGGTTGACTAGAGAAAATCAACCTCATATGATGGATAGCTAGAGTCACTTCCTTATATTGTATTTCAACATTAACATTCTATATAGAAACCAAGATTTATACCTCAAGAGTGATAATGTTCTCAAAGAGAGTTTTTATAAAGATTGGTATACCCATTCTCTTATTGAAACTGAGATTTTTTGGATGAAATTTTGTGGAAAATGTGGGCAATATCGTGCTATCATTTCTAAACATTAGGCTAAATGGTTAACATGTATCTTCCACCTTTATCACTGTGCTAGAATTTGTACTAGTTGTATCGCTTGTAGCAAGACTATGTACATAAGTCTCTTAATGGATCAAATTTCCAAAAAACTAGTCATGGCCCCTTCTTTGTAAATCATTGCCCTGTTATTAAAATAAATAGGGTTACTCCAAGTCCCTGATTCATGGACTGTATGGAACACGTGAGAGCCCTACATAGTCTTAAACTTTAAAGCATGGATCTACATGTTCCATCAGATCACAAGAGCAAGCATGCAAAGAGTCTCTTGGGATCTCAGTGGCAATACTAAAAGCACCAATGAGGTGAAAAATCAATTATACTTACAACACGAGGCAACATTGGTAGGAATCCCAACATCGTCATTCCTTAACTTCAACTCATTAGTAATAAGCCTCACCTCACTTGCTCCTTACTTCTAAGAGACTCAACAAACCTCTTAGAAATCTCTATCTTTTATGACTGTATGTTAATACCTTTGCTTCTGTCCATAAATACCCTTCTTATACGTAGAAAGAAATTTCCACCCCTCATAACATTCTCCCTATGTGGAGCTTTAGTTTGAAAATAAAGATTAAGCCCTTCCCCTCCAGTTATGTCCAAGATATTCAACAAGTGATATTGATATTGGTGATATTGATATTGTTTAACCCTTATTAAATTAGGTTACATTATCGAATAATCCACCCTCTCTTCACATCTCCCGTGGTATGTATTCTCCTTGTTGTTAACATCTTCACCCAACACTTGGACTAGAAACTAAAACCTTGGACTAAAACCTTCATTACATTTATAATGGCCTTCAAATTAAATTATTAGAACAATTAAATATTTGAATTATTATTGTTCTCGAATTTCCTTTTGAAACTACCATAGTTGATAAAATTAGATTCAGCAATGCACTTAGCATGTAGATATTCCTTTACCCTTAATTTTTAAGTGGGACATTGCTATTATCTACCTATTGTGCCAAAATAGAAGACATAGAAAAGATGGGAATTGTGTATTTGATAGTAAATACTTCCAAAAAGTAAAACAATTAAACTAAGAGGAGGATATTTTATATGTAAACAAAAAGACAAATGAAACAACATACAAAATAGGAAAAAATATTAAAATCAAATCATTGACTTAAAGAATAATAAAGCAAGGGTGTGAAAGATTACACTTGGAGATAAGGGAATGTCAATGGAGAAACAAGGGTGTGGAACATTACACCTAAGATAAGGGAATGTTGATGAAGCCTTTAACTTGAAGAATAAATAAAGGGTATTGTTTCATTGTTTTATGTTTTTGTCTTTTTGTTGTTTAAATTGTATGTTTGATTGCAGAAATGAATTCAGCGTGTTTATAAACCCTTAAAACATTTTAATTATATAAATTTAACCATTCAAATCTGTAAATCCAACCATACCTTACCAAATTTTAGGCAAATGTCCCTAGAAAATAAGATGGAAAAAAGACAAAAATATAGCATATTTAAACTATGTCATAATAAAGCAAGGGTGTGGAAGATTACACATGGAGATAAGGGAATGTTGATAAAGTGTTTACATTGTTTGTTTTCTCTATTCCATTCAATAGAGCTGAAATGTGGAAAAAAACCAACCACGTGTATCTTTAGAATGTAAGCATGTGACATTAGGAAATAGGAGAGTTTATCACGTTCCGAATGCATTGTGGGTCCATATGACCCCAAACCGTTGAAACAAACACATTAAATATATCACACTGGATATACTTGATGTCGAGAGGACATTGATGGCCTATCCATCAAAGTAGGTAGAAATATTTCTTCGGAAGCTACCTACCCTACCAATATTTCGTGAGAAGCTTCCAGATGCGCCCACGCGGCCTTTCAAGATCCAGTGAAATTGCGACTACCGGAGTTTTGGATACGCGTTAAATGGAAGGTACCCATCCCCCTTTAAATTCACACCACAAAACGCCCAAGAATTTGTCTCTCTGTTAGCTTTTTGGTGTTGAAGCAATTTTCTCTTTGTTAAACGTGCTCTTCTTTGCCTCGGCTCGCAGTTTTCCAAGGTGTTTCCCTTAGGGTTTGGTTCAGGTTGGGGTTTGCGTTTCAAGATTCTTTTCTTCGGACAAATTGACTCTGGTAATGACGATTCCGAAGACGATGGCAACAACTGATATGCGGTGGATGGAAATCGCCCCTCCGCGGAGGGTATGCATGGGAAGACGGCGACCTTTAGAGAAAACTCTGCGGCCGATTGCAGAAGAG
>SNQJ01S0150384.1:2461-23249 GCA_010110895.2 Picea sitchensis
TTGGTGAAGTCATTTGGCAATCTAGGGTTTTATGGTATGATTATTCTTGGTGAAGTAAACAAATCTAGGGTTTTACATTGTCAAGCTCCTAAAGCCCTAAAGTGCTAGCACTTTAGAAGCCTTGATCAATTGTGTTGCATTAAAATATAATTCTTAATAAGTCTAAGGAGAAGGAGGGGCTAGGGCCTAGAAGAGCCTACACCCTAGTCACCTCACCTTCTCAAAGTTTGGATTCTAGAGAGACTTAAGGTGCTACTCTCTCTAAGTCCATCCTTACTTAGATTAGTATAATTGATATCACAGAATTTGTACTTTGATAGAAGAGAAAGGTAAAAGAAAGCAAATTGGCGAAATGAGAGACTAATCCTATCATTGTCACCTCAATAGGATGTCTATTTCTATTTAGGGTGGTAGGCCCAGGGGAGACGTCCTCGATGACCTGGGGTTTTGAGAAGGCAATGGGTAAACGGTAGGTAAAAGGTCCCCTCTCACAAGTCACCACCGATCATAAAGCCCGGTTAAACAACCCATAAAGATATAATATACCAGAAGTGTACCTGCATGGAACAAAGCAACAAGAAAACTATATGTTCACAAGTACACTTGTTGTTAGTCCTTCATAAAACCTTGGACTTTGTCAAATAAAGCAAATGGCTGATATGAATGTGAAGTAAACATAAATTTATAACAACAAATATAGATATCAATAGCTTCACAAGTATGCCTCAGTAATGCTTCAATAATGACCAAAAATGATAACACAAACTTGGCAAAATGCTAGTATTTGTCAAAGGCAAAGAGGACAATGTAAAATCAGCTCTAACATTTGTTTTTAGATGTTTTTAATGCTACTAAGTATGGCTGTAGTTTACTTTAGTAACAGCAGCAACAACGTTAGTGAGTTAGGCTATTCTAGTGTTAGAAGTAATTAGTAGGTTGTTTGAAAAATAGGGTTTGAAGGTTGTTTGATCAAATTACTCAAACGAGGTCTTAGACTAGTGCTTTATTAGGGAAAATGGAGTCAAATAAGGCAGCGATAGATGTTGAAGAAAATGATAATGGAGAGTCAAATACAAGAGGGGATGATAAATTGGAGTGTTAGTAAGCCAAGGCTCCAACTATCAAACCCTAGGGGAAATTGGTTACTAAGGTGTAGGTAACCCTAGGCCTTAGTAGATTTCCTCCCTCTTTAACTCGATGACGAAGAAAATGACGACTAGGATGAAGTAACAAGTGCTAGGGTGTTGCAATGGCAAGGCCCTAGCAATGGCTTCAAGAAAAATGTCTCCTTGGCACAATCTAGTAGGTGGATAGAAAATTAGAACAAGGAGAATAACATGTGCTTGATTCCCTAGGGTTTAGGCTAGCAATTTCATAAGCATTAGCAAAATGCAAAGTAAAAACATCATAACCATTCAAAGGAAAGAAGAATTGCAGAATTTTACTTACATTTACCAAGCATAATCTAGCACATCACCTAGTTGTAAACTTTCCATCAAGAAAAATGCCAAAAACACCAAAAATAACCTTCCTTCAACAAGTGCGCACTAAATTTCAATCCAAAAACCCTAATGAGGGTGCCAATTTCAGTCCTCACACAAGTGTGAGTGAAAGATGATGAAAAAATAAGAGTTTAGACTCTCTATTTATATAATATCATTGACCTTTAATTACACTTTAGGTAAAAAAAGGTCGATATGGCCAATTTACATCCAAAAAAATGTTTTACATTAAATGTCACAATTAAAACCCTAAATCAAGCATAAAAGGCGACGTCATGCCCTTTTAGGGTGACGTTAGGCCCTTTAGGGAAACGTTGGCCTCCTGGGGCAAAATGTTAGCCCTTCTTGGGCCTCAGGAACCTACCACATGTGCCACTTGGCACACAACTGCATCCAAAACCTCCCAGAACGTTGGATGACGTCATGGGTGACCTGGGTGACATCATGGGCCTTTCAAAGCCTACGTCATGGTGGAAAGGGCACAACCCCCTAGGTCTAGGCCTGCCAGGCTGCCCCTGGTGGAACATCCTCCTCTCTCTTTGGTGCAATCCTCTGATCTGTCTCTACCCCCTACTGGGGTCTCAACATCCATCTAGTGGGATTTTAGCCTCATGGAGGTCTGAACTAATCATCTCCCCATGTGTACCTGTCCATCTAGGTACCTGGCCATCGGGTGCAGACCTGCAACATCAACAGATATGCCCTCCATGGGCTCACAAGTCACAGGGATCATAGCAATGTCAATCACATCTAATCATCAATTTTATTAAACATGTGCATGAAATCCCCTTTACCCAGACAAGTGCTCAAAGACATTATACTAATCTACAAGCCAAGTTTGGAGGAAGCGCTAGGACATCCTATTGGGCTAATGCTCATTGGATGTGGGATGTTTCCGGGAGAAGTCAAATACATACCATGTGAGTGGATGAGGTGGTAAGGGATGTCTGGGCAAGGAGTGCAATGATAACAGAGAAATGTATGGCTTACATGTGGGTGCCTCTAAAGAGGGTGAGTTGCACCTGTCATGGATGCAAATGTTTCCAAGCCCATTCATGCCTTTTATCTTTTATTTTTATTGCTTTTTCTTTCAAGAGGCTAGTTAGGGGACACTGCCCTGGTGTGGTGACCAGTGGTGGCAATGTTACCCACAAACATTTCAAGGAGATGAGAAGGTTGGCTTGTGATGAAACCCCTTTTCTCTTGGCTATGCCACCAAGAGCCACTACCCTAGCGTGGTGACCAGTTGTTGGTAGTGACCAACTGTTGGTAGTTTCATACCGCTACATGCCCATGGACCTAATAGGTTGGCTCGTGATGAGACCCCCTATCCTCCAACTAGGTCTTGTTTAATTATTTTTTTATTGGTCCCTCTTTTTCTTGTTGAGAAGCCTTTTATTGCTTTCTTGGGGATCCCTGGGAGAAGCATCTCAAGGTTTCATTCCTTTGGCTTTTATTTTTTGCCAGCTACTTTTACCCTCTGGGCCTTTAACCCCTTCTTCCCACAAGGCAAGGTACAACCCTTAAATATTTGGCCAACCCAATGCCTAGACCGGTGTAATGGGGTGGATGAGCGAGAAAAGGATCACAAGTGGTAAATATAATGGGAGCGGACGATGGCCTTTCATGAACCCACCCAGTGGAAACTCAAACCCTATGGGTACCAGCTTATTAGGGCATCCTGTCATTCCCCCAGGTATGGTCAAGTGGAGAAGTATAAGATCCAAGCACCCGTTAGAAGCTAAAAGAATTGAATGCACACATTCAAAGGTTTTGAGGATCAAAGTGACACATACCATGATACCCAGACTCATTACCTCATGGAGCAAGATCCACCTCTGCTACAGGACCGGGCCAAGGTGATGGATGTTGTTGTTGCTGACAAAGTGGAGGCACTGAAGAATGAATGGATGGGCCCTCTAGGGCCATGCTCAAGTCAATCTGGCTCTCGCTACTCCATGTCTAGGACCTGTGGGCCTCGAGACATAATCTCCTTAGTTATCCTTAAGCTAGGGGATAATAATAATCATTGTTGTTGTTTGCTCCAAGTAAATGTTGCTAACTCTTGATTCCATAGACCCATAAAGGCACTAGTTTTCACCTCCTCCTTTTTGAGAGATCAACCAACACTCAAACCTTAAACCTTTCTCCTCTTACTAACTACAACTAACACGTATTTGTTGTTGTCATAATCACTGCTATAGCCATCATCTAGCAGCCTGTTCAAGCCCACTTGACCATTTAAATCAACTTAGAATTTGTATGAGGCAAGGTACATTCAATCATAACTAAAATGTGCATCTAATCGCCTATCTAAAGTACATTTTTGAAGGTTTACTATTTGGTGTCATTACTTTTGATTTGATGTTGTTACATTGAATTTAGACAACTTTTTAAAGGTTATTTATTGATTAACATATATCTATAATTTGCATGAGACGAAGTATTGTCATTTAAGACTTTAAGATATCTTGTTATATTGTCCATTCAATTTCATTTTCTGGATATTATTACAGTTGCCATCAATTAATTATTGTTGCTATATATTTATTATTTGCTTCATACATTGATCAATAGCAGTTATTTCCATAAACTTGGAAGCCTTGTTGAAGCATTTATTATCACTTGTTATTGCCATAACGTTTGTTGTTGTATTGGTAAGGGGCGGGTACACTTAATTCTCCTTTGCTTCATCCAATAAGACTTAAATCTGATTTGAGTGACCTCGAGAGAGGGGTAGTTCACCTTTACCTTTTCTTTCCCTCCTTTAGACAACAAGGTCCTGGGACGTCTCCCTTGCAGTGAGTATTTTCTCCTCCTAAATAGAAAGAGGTACCATGTTGGGTTGACAATGACAGGGCTACTTATGTGTTATGCCAATCTAGGCCTACTTGCCTTTAGGCTTTGGGAAAGTACAGATTGTGCAATGACATTTTTGGCGTCGTTGTCGGGGAACATCGAGGCAATGTTCCTTGAACAACAAATTTTCGTTAAGCCTTCTCCTCAAAGCCTTTAACTTTTCAAAGCTTACCTGGCGACTCCACTGAGGGTAATTCCCTCTTTCCCTTTGATAATCCCTAGAAGGATTATCTGGCTACTGCACTAAGGATAAAGTCAACCATGGCTTTTCAATGGGACCCACGTAATTTTAAACCCTTGGATATGAGTGAAATACAGGGGTACCCCCAAAAAATGCCTCCAAGGTATGAAAATTGGCTCCCTAGATTCATTGGTAATGATGGGGTTAGAGTCGAAGATCACATGGATAATTTTTGGTCTTGTTTTCAACTCCACCCTATCAGTGATTATGCTGAAGATTTGGCGATGAAACTTTTCTCTGCCACTCTTCATGGCAATGCTAGGAAATGATATGATAGTCTCCCTGATGCCAACATCACATCTATGGACCAATCAGAAGAAACCTTTCTCGAGAAGTGGAATATTAAAATAAAAGATATCCACATGCTAATAAAAAAACTCGATTACGTGAAACAAACTAAGAACGAGACTGTCAAGGAGTTCCATACCAGGTTCGAGAATTTGTTACAACAAATTTCTAAAAGTCATCGTCCTAAAGACAAGTATCTCGTTTATCTCTATACCAATGCACTTTTAACACAATTAGGATTCCTCCTCGATCAAAAGGAACCGAGAATAATCCAAGAAGCCTTCCATATGGCTATAGAAATCGAGGCAAATATCTCCTCGCCCAAGGAAGAACATCTCTCTACTCCAGAAATCAAGGTTGATTACCCTGAGGATACCTCAGATATTCCTAACCTAGATGACATGGCTACCTATAAGATCTTTGTGAGAAGATTTAATGAATGGTGGGAATCAGTTGGAAAATAAGGGTTTGTGGAGAGGAATCCCAATGAAGGTTACCAATCCCATGAGGAAGAGCAAGAATTTACTCATACTTCTACTAAGGATAATGAGGACCCGGTTGAAGAGCAAGAGCCCGAAGATATCAAACATGATGATGAGGTATTAACCTGTGCTCCTCCCTCTAATGAAGCCATCCAAGATCACATTCCTCCTGCACAAGAAGAAGAGAATGAGGTTAGTCATTTTCCTTTTCAGGATACCCTATACTATGATTCAGAAGGTGAAGAAGTAAGGGAATCCTTGGACCAGCTAGACCCTCTAAATTGTGATGAAGCTGAAGAAGAGGCAAGTCATGAGGACGAGGTACTGATGCTTTCTCTTCCATTTGATGAATTCATCTAAGCCTTTGACGCTCCTACATAGGAAGAAGTGAATATGGTAAGTTGTTTCCCTTTCCAAGTTTTTGATGATGCTTTATTTTGTGATTTGGAAAGTGAAGAAGTGTTAGAGGAGCCCTTGGATGCTTTAGGCCCTTCACGTTATGATAAAGGAAATGACATTGTTAATAACATTTACGAGTTCATACATGTTGGGAAACGTAATTGGAATGTGATTGGTTATGATGGGGATCCTATTTACGACATTGAGGATCATTTCAAAATGTTTCCTTTATAGCTATCATATCAGGTTACTACTAATTCTGACATTTGGCAACAAGGAGATGATTTAGTTACATACATCTTCCAAACACCCAAGGATGACCTAGTGCTATGTTTTCATGATGATTTCCTGTCATACCTTGAGGATTTTGATGAGCATTCCTTTGAGCACTTGGATTTATTCTATGAAGAATATTGTCAACCACCATTGTGCTTGTTATCGCACAGTTTGTAGGAAGGGTTTAGATAGCTTGAGTCAAGGCTTCAAACTGGTGTAACAGGAGCTTCCCCACCCACTGTCACCTCGATGGGGAGCTCTTTCTACAAATCTTGATAAGTGAGGGCGTTGCTTACAAAGCAAGATACTTGTGACAAGGTTTTTCCGACTCCTTCAATTACTACCTGGCAACTAAGGATCTGGAGTTGAGGCTCGCACGTCCCTTGTCACAAGTTTTCTCTAGGATAGAACCTTCTTTTAGAATTCAAAGGGTAGGTTGGATATCTTAAGAAGAAGTTTATTATCTCAATCTTTCAAATTTCCCCTAAGAAGTTGTCATTTTCGCTCTAAGTTATTTTTAATCCCTTCTCAGATCTTAGGGAGTTATGAGGTTCAGGGTATTCAACCTTCAAACTCTTTGAGTCAATCTTTCGAGCCTTTGATTTTTCACGATCACTTTCTGAGATGGATTAGGCACTCCCTAGAAGTGCTTGGTATAATTTTGTCCCTCCCTCCCATCTCCATGAAGCTGGAGCACCACGATTCCTATGATTATATTCTCTAACTCATATTATTTTTGTGCTTAACTTGTCATTGTTTTGGTTTATGATGAAACCTGGTGAATTATTATGAAGCATTGCTAGGATGGTTTCACTGGTTATATGGCTACACCTAACATTCAATGACGGGGTAAGTAGAGAATATGTAAGCATTTTTCATCCATTGTACATACCATTTGCATATCATGATAACATAGTTGTAGTTGCATTTTAAATTATTTTCTTTGCTTCATTTGTATATGTATGCTCATGATCATATGTTAGATTAGTAATGCTTTTTTATTTCAATTTTATATCTATATGGACAATTTGATATCACCACCTAGATATTACTAATATCTTTTGTTGAGATTTAGCAAACGCAGTCATACCAAAGATGTTGAGGTTCTCATCAGCTCTGATGAGCATGTCCCCGTGTTGGAGCAAGATGTTATCCCTAGACTAGGGATAGCTTAAAGGTCGTGTCTCAGGAGCCCAGGGTTCCATGTAGATGCAGAGTGGTACAACCTAACCATGACCTCCAAAGGGCCCCTCTTTTCTTCAAAATAATTCCACATATACATAACAATAGCGTCCATCCCACACCATCCCTAGTTACGAGATTAGCACGATTGGGTCTTTCTCCATGAGGTAATGAGTTTGGGTATCATGGTATGTATCACTTCGATTTTTAAGCACTTGAATATGTGGAATCCTGCTTCATTTCATGACATTTTCTTGGAAATTATGCTCTTTCCTTGTTCAAACTTTGGGGAGGGTGACCTGATTGCCCTTAGTGAGGTCTTTGAAGAGTCATTGTTTACGTTCCCCTCCATACCCAACACTTTCTAACTTTATCCCTTCCATCACGCCCATCTTTGGGCATTGGGATTGACTACATAGGAAGGGTTGTACCTTACCATAAGGGATGAAGGGCTAAAGGCCCGGAGGTAGAAAGTAGTTGTGAGAGTTAAAATCTATTTGAAACCGCCGAGATGCCCATGGGGATCCCAGAAAGATGTGAAAATATTCTCGGTAAGAAAAGGGGACACATAAGATAATATGAACACTCAAGGTATTAGTTGATGGATGGGATGTCTCATCATGAGCCATCCTTCTTATTTCCACTAGGTTTTTGTGGGTGGAATTGCCATCATTTGGTGACCAAACCATGGTAATGGATCTTGGTTGTGTAGCCAAGAGAAAGGGGGATCTCATCACTGATCAACCTTCTCACATTTATGTGAACCGATTTGTGGATGACATTGTCACCTATGGTCACCAAGACAGCAGGGTAGTGTCCCTCAACTATTCTCTTGTAGCATAAGATCAAAAGGAATCAAAATAAATAAAGCTAAGAATATATGGCAATGAATGGGCTAGGAAACAATTGCATCCATGACAAAGTGGGCTAAGCCCTCCACCAAAGGGAACAGCGGGTAGACTCTACGTTTCCACGTTATCACATGTACTTATGCCCAAATGTTGTACCCCATGCCACCTCATACACTTGCATGACTTGTACCAGACTCCACCTAGGAAACACCCAAACTCAAGGGGATAAGTGCAATAGGACACCTTGAGACCCTCTCCAAACTTGGCTTTGTCAAATTACATAGCGTCTTTGAGAATTTGTTTGGGGTTAAGGGGGTTTGATGCAAATGTTCGGGTGATTTAATTATTGGATGTGATTTACATGCTATGATCCTTGTGACTTATGAACCCTAGAGGGAATACTTATTTGTCTCTGACCTTGCACGGTGGGCGAGGTGCACATGAGGGAATAATTCTTCGAACCTTCATGAGGGGCTCAAAGCCCACAAATGGGGTTGAAACCCATCCGAGGCGGAATGATCAGAGCTTCTTCAAGAAGAAAGAAGGATGTTACCTTTGGAGGCACTTTGGTGGACTTAGACGAGTTGTCCTGCCACTAAGCGTTGGCCTTTGTTGGCCCTGGACGTCATCTACTTGCTGGGGTTGTCACCTTGGAGGCTTGATCCCCTAAGGTTAATGGGATGTGGAGGCAAAGGATTTTGGCTTTGGAGCTAGCGTTTCACTCCTAATGTAACATTTCATCATGGAGGCCAGCGTCACTCTAAAAGGGTGTGGCGATCACTTATGAAGTCTTTACATGCGATTGATTTTATTTTATCTAGGAATTTAATTTTGTAAAAGAGGGGTAAGCC
Source organism: Picea sitchensis (assembly GCA_010110895.2). Classification (NCBI taxonomy): domain Eukaryota; kingdom Viridiplantae; phylum Streptophyta; class Pinopsida; order Pinales; family Pinaceae; genus Picea; species Picea sitchensis. The sequence continues at coordinate 11,393 of SNQJ01S0150384.1, forward strand.
CGCGTCGGCACACTTTTTACCTAAAACATAATTAAGGTCAAGTTTTGTATAAATAAACAAAAAATGTCATTCATTGGAATCATAACTCTCACTTGCGAGAGTGGAGTGCAGTGGCACCCTCTTAGGTTGTTTGCTCCAAGTAAATGCTGCTAATTCTTGACTCCATAGACCCATAAGGCACTAGTCTTCACCTCCTTCTTGTTGAGAGATCAACCAACACTCGAGTAAACCTTTCTCCTCTTACTGGCTACTACTAACCTTTGACTAAGCACTACACAACCATCATCATGGCATGTTCAGAAATACACTTGACATTTAAGTAATGAGGAGAATTTGTATGGGAGCAAGGTACAATCAATTAGAACTAAAATGTGCATTTAATTGCCTATCTAAAGTACATTTCTGAAGGTTTACTATTTGTTGTCATTACTTTTGATTTGATGTTGTTACATTCAATTTAGACAGCCTGTTAAAGGTTATTTGTTGGTTGACATATATCTAGAATTTGCATGAGACGATGTATTATCATTTAAGACTTTAAGATATCTTGTTATATTGTCCAAACAAGTGCATTTTCTAAAATATATTACTAATACCATCAATTAATTATTCTTTGCTATATATTTGTGTTGCGCTTCATACATTGATCAGTAGCAACTATTTCCATAAACTTGAAGTCTTTTTGAAGCATTTATTATCACTTGTTATTGCCTTTAACACTTGTTGTTGTATTGGTAGTGAATTTTAGCAATTCCTCCTTTGCTTCATCCAACAAGACTTAAATCTGATTTGAGTGACCTAGAGAGAGAGGGGTAGTTCACCTTTACCTTTTATTTCCCTCCTTCAAATAGCTAGGTCCTAGGACGTCTCCCTTAGAGTGAGTATTTTCTCCTTCTAAATAGAAAGAGGTACCACATTGGAGATTGTTGGCCAGTGTGAGCTACTTCCTTGTTATGCCAATCTAAGCCTACTTGCCTTTAGGCTTTGGGAAGTACATATTGTGCGATACCAGTTCATTGGATATATAACAAGAAAAATTGCATACATAGGTGTACTCTGATGATATTTATTCTAGTGGGTTTTGACCACATATGTATTATATTTGTACTCTATTTTTATGGGTGACTTGGTAAAAAACAATCACTTACCTAAATTTTTTGCATGATATGTATGGTTTGTCAGTCTCCTTGTATTTGCATCCTCATTTTATGTGAGTGTTTGCATCATTGTTAACTATGCTCATATCAATGTCTAAAAAATAGGTCTTTTGGAGTTCTGTAATTTCGGTTTCCTTGGAATCTTTCCTAACTATAATTCTCCTTGAACTTTCACCCCCAAGTTGTTCAAGTGATTCACAACACATTGACACTCTATTTTTTCTTCAAGTCATCGACGCACAAGTAAGCCTTGTCAATTAAATTTCCTCTCTTTTTTATGCACATTTTTCCACATATTTTAATTAAATTTTATATTTTTTAGAACCACCCGATTATTGTGAGTTGAATTTACTCTATTGCAATTTTCGAGGTTTACGGATAGGGAATTTTGCAATGCGGATAACTAACTATGCTATCATAGGTTGTCACCAAAATCCTGGCAACACTTCAATTTTTGAGTTGTAGGGTTTCTTACTGCAATTTCACTTTTTTCTGGGTCTAAATCAATGTAAAATTGTACTTTAGTGATATGTCATATTTCCTCATAACTCTAGAGATTCAAGCAAATCCTAAGATGTCGATATTGTTCAGTGCATGGAAGAGAAAACGCAGGAGCAACAATGTCAACAAAGTGAATTTTTGATGGAGCAACTTACTATCCAGCAACAACAACATATGAGTAGCTTTCTATGCAATGACAACAACATAATCAGTTTCAAGCCAAAATGATACAGGATATGTTGATCTGGTCCAACAATTGGTGAACACATGACAAAATACCTTGCAACATACCTATCCCCATTTTCTAGTAGTCCTTCATGCTAGACAACAAGCTATCCATCCCAAAATTTGATAGATATTTGAATAGGGAAAGGTTGGATCCTTGGCTAGGTATCCTAATTGCTTACTTGAAGACCTAGGCCACTATGACAGATGCATTGAAGATTCTTTTTGTTGAGGTACAGATGGAAGAGAAGGCCCTCACTTGGTGGCAGACCTACACCCAAAACCTAGCAGCCACAAACCAGACTCCGATCGACACTTGGGACAACTTCAAGTGTAATGCCCTTCATCCTAATTTTAGGACGAGGACATTAACTTTGGATTAAATCTAAACCACAACTAATAATAAATCAAATATTTTCATCTTAGGCATAATGATACTAAGAACATGGGAAAGTTAATAAAACCACATACACAATTTTAACCACTCGGTTTTGTGCACATACACTCATTTAGAAAAATACCACTACATAGTTACCATTCTCATGGATATCAACATAAGCAAACAAAGAGGCTAAAATTACTTGATTTAACACAAAATCTAGTAGAAATACTTGATATGGATTTTTTGCTTTAGCCTTTGAAAACCATGAAGTAAGGACCAGTTCACCTCCCTGCCATCCTATGAATACTCTTCTTCTTCCTAGGTTCCACCAAGTTAAGTGGCACTGTTCATGGCATGAGAAGGAAGGAAATCTACCAACATCTATTTCCCCGCAATCATAAGTACAATCCTCACCTCTCCTAGAATAGGCAAAACGTGATGAACCCCCTCTCCTCAACTTCCCCTTGTTATAACATTTGTCCCAAAGGACACACAGCTATGAAAATTATAAGTTTTATTAATTCCTCATTTTGCATGTCTACCACCAAATAGCTCTCATGCATATTTCCCTATTTTTCTTTATTTCAATTCAATTTGATTTTGCGTGTCCTACACTAAGTTATTATGCATAATTTTTTAATCAATTTATTTTAATTTATTCCCTCTTCTTTTATTAATTTAATAATCCTTTTTAAACCTTTCAGGCTTCATTAACCTCAACTAATACCATCCATAATTATGATATTTGAAAGACGAGGGTTATTTCTCTCTTAGATATCTTGTCCCAAGGTGATTAATTAACAAGAGGTGCCTAGACTTATGGCTATCCCCTAAGTCGAATTTACCGGGACATTATCATTTTAAAGGGAATAATCATGCTACTATAACAATTAGATCTTTTTTGTTGCCATAGGGTTGTTCTATCCTATCTTCTCGTACTTTATATGATGATCTGATCCTTCTGAGTTCAATGTTGTATCCCTATTCAATCTCTTATTTAGTGTGAACCCCACAAACTAGAAGAAAGTTGAAACCTGCTTACTCTTCTCAATCCTTTGCCACTCTTAAGGCTCAACCTAACAATAGTGGGTAGAATATAGGCACACTCAACTCCACCTTTTATGCTATCACTAAGAAGAAGTATTGCTCCTATCACAAGAAATGTGGCCGTGATGATAATGAACCATTTGGATCTATAGGAAAAGTGGTAGAATTTAACCACTCTTTGCTTTAGAGAAATGGTATGAACTTTGGAAATTGGGAGGTTGATGTCAACCCATACTTCACTAACCCTTAGCTTGTTTTGATGGCCAAGGACTACTTTAGCAATATCAAAGAGGCCATGTTCACACAAAATTGTCAAACTAGCTTGCATCATTATGGATAATGGTAGCTAGAAAAAATCCGATATCCTAGTAATTGGTTGAAGAGCTAAAGCTACCAACCTCCACTCATCATAAGTTGACAATCTTATATGGTTCAAGGATGCCAGGGAACCTCCTTAATCATATTAGAAAATAATAGAGTTTCTCAAATACAATTATATATCTCTCCATGAGAATGAAGCTCGATTACATTTCATATTTATAGGCTTAAGAAGCCTTCTCCAACATTAATGGTTCAACAACCAAACTAACATTCAACCAATTAACTAGTATTCAACTCTTAGCTACCACTCAATGGTCATTGAACTCTCAACTACTGCACTCGTGAACATTCAACTTGTTATCCCTAACCTAGGGATAACTAAGGAGATCATGTCTCAAGCCCATAGGTCCTGAACATGGAGTATCAAGAGCCGGATATTCAGTTTGGCCCTCGAAAGACCCCTCTTTCTTATGTAGAAACCTATTTATCATTAATAGCGGTGTCCCATCCCACTAGCACGGTCACAAGGCGTGTAAGTCTTTTTCCATGAGGAGTAATGAGTTTGGGTATCATGGTATGTGTCTTATGATTCTTGGAAACGCAGATATGTTTCATTGAATTCTCCTTCATTCATTTATAGAACGTTTTTTCTTGGAAATTATGCTCTTTGACTTGTTCCTACACGGAGGGGTGACATGATACCCTAGTAAGTTGATCTCTCCCTTGGGATGGGTTGCCCTTAGGGTGGTTCTTTGAAAGGTCATCGTTCTTTCCCTCCATACTTACTTTCCATCTTTATTCCTATCATTTTCCCCCACCTTTGTTCGGACATTGGGTTTTGCCACACTAGGAAGGGTTTCACCTTTCCTTGTGGGAAGAAAGGAGCTAAAGGCTCGGGGAGGGTAAAAGTGGTTGGCAAGAGTTAAAAGCCAAGGAAGGAACCTTTGAGATGCTTCGCCCGAGTTAGAAAGTAGTAAAAGGATTCTCGATGAAAGGGAACCTATGAATATGTACCAAGGTATTGGTTGGTGGATGGGAGGTATCATAATGAGTGGAGCCTATTATGACCATAGGTATGTGGCGGCATGACACTACCACCTATATGGTCCCCAAACCAGGGTAATGACTCTTGGTGGCATGTAAGAGAAGAAGGGTCACATCAGGAGCCAACCTTCTCATCTCGTGAAATGCTTATGTGGGTAGCTCTGTCACCTTTGGTTACCAAACCCAGGGATAGTGTCCCTGAAGCACCGCTTGAAACATAAAAGAAAAGATCCAAGAAGCAAAGAAGCTAAGAATAAAGTGATTAATGGGCGGCTAGGAAACAATGGCATCCATGACAAGGTGCATCTTGCCCCCTACAAATCCACCCACAGGTAAGAATTACATTTCTATTTATCACTTCACCCCATTACCCAAACACCCCACACCACCTCATACACTTACATGGACTTAAAGTTTGGTTCTCACCTTGAAACACCCCAAACTTAAGGATTAGCTAATGGGACACCACCGAGACCTTCTCTAAACCCGACTTGTTAAATTGCATAGCGTCTTTGAGCATTTGTCTTGGGAAAGGGGTTTGATGCACATGTTTAGACTTGATTGTGGATGTGATTTACATGTTATGGTCCTTGTGACTTATGAACCTCTAGAGGCGTACTTATGCGTTGTTCTTGAGGTTTGCGGTGGACAAATTTTATGTGGGGAGTTGATTAGTTAGGACCTCCATGGAGCTAAAATCCCACCGGATGGATGTTGAAACCCCAACAAAGGGCAGAGACATCGAGGGACTTGCACGGGAAGAAAAGAATACGTTGCCCTTGGAACACTGCATGGAGACCTAGATCGGGGAGATCAATATACCTACTGGACATTGACCCTTGAGCCCATGATGTCATCGGTATAACCCGGACATCACCCGGATCTAGGGTTCGCATTATTGAGAGTTGTGATCTCGTTAGCACATGTAAGGCATCATCTAGGACCTTTGGAGGCCAAACATTTTGCACATGGAGCTCAATGTTCCACTTTATGGGCTCAACGTCACCCTAGAAGGGGCATGGCGTCACCTTGGAGTCAATTTAGGGGTTAATTACCTTATATGTAAAGCGGATTTTTGATGTAATTTGGCTGAATGTAGGCCTTTTAATGACCTAAAATTAATTAAAAGGTCATTGATATTGTATAAATAGAGAAAGAAGGTACTATCATTTTTCATCATCACTCATCCCACACACACTAAATGTGGTCTAAAATTTGCACTCTTTTTGGGAGATATTGGCTGAAATTGGGAGGGGCACTTGTCTTGGAGGCTAAAATTTGAAAATTGGATCATTTCTTGGTGAAGTTACTTGACAATCTAGGGTTTATTGCTTGATTATTCTTGGTGAAGTAAATAAATCTGCAATTCTTCATTTAGGTTGAATGGTTATGGTATATTTTCTTATTCATGGTAAAGATTATGAAATTACATGCTTGACAAACCCTAGAAGTGAAGAACTTAAATCACTACTTCTTTGCTCTTCATTTGCTAGACTTACCAAGGTGATTTTGACTTAGATAAACTACTAGAGACCTAAAGTACTAACATCATTTTGTACTTGGTTGCCATATCTTCTTTTGTTGTCTTGTTGTGGGTAAGTACGCCAATCTTCATCGTTGAACTTTCATCCCATAGAGACCTTAGAACCTTTTGAATTGAGTGTCCAGTGAGAGGGGGATTTTCTTACATCCTTTCCTTAGTTTGCTCGACCCTTTGGGTCGGGCGTCTCCCTTGGGGTAAATTTATTATCCTCCTAAACAGAAAGGGGTTTTATTGAGGTGACGGTGATAGGTCACCCCTTATTACTGATGCCTCACTTGCCTTGGGTTTTGGGAAAGAAGTCACAGTTGATAGAGGTAACATTTTTGGCAAATAGGGGAACATCAAGTGGTTTCCTCCCGAGCGACACTTTTTTGTAATGTAATCCCAAAGCCTTTACTTCTAAAGCTTACACAGCAACTCAGGGTGATTTCCTCTTTTCCCTATGATGATCCTAGAAGGATTATTTGTGACTACATAATAATAAGAAAACCAATCATGGCCTCTGATGGGACCAATTAATTTTAAATAGATATGAATGAGATTTTTGGGTTACCCACCGACTGGGACCCAGGTAATTTTAAACCCTTAGATATGAATGAGATTTTGGGTTACCCTCGACAAATGCCTCCAAGGTATGAAAATTGGCTCCCTAGATTCACTAGTAATGATGGGGTTATAGCCGAAGATCACATGGATAATTTTTGAGCTTTCTTTCAACTCCACACTATCAGTGATGATGCTGAAGATTTGGCAATGAAACGTTTCTCTGCCACTCTTCATGGAAATGATAGGAAATGGTATGACAGTCTCCTTGATGCCAACATTACATCTATATGGACCAATTAAAAGAAACCTTTCTCAAAAGATGGAATATTAAAATAGAAGATATCCACATGTTGATAAAAAGACTTGAATACATGAAACAAACTCAAAACAAGACTGTTCAAGGAATTCCATACTAGGTTTGAGAATTTTGCTACGACAAATTCCTAGAAGCCATCATCCTGAAGACAAGTACCTCGCTTACCTCTATACCAATGCACTCTTAGTGCATTTAGGGTTTCTCCTCAGTAAAAAAGGGCCAATAAAAATCCAAGAAGCTTATCACATGGCCATACAAATCGAGGTGAATATCTCCTTGTTCAAGGGAGAACACCTCTTTTCTCCAAAAATCAAAGTTGATGACCCCAAAGTTATCCCAGATACTCTTAATCTAGAGAAATTAGTTTCACTTGACATCTTTGTTAGTGAATTTCAGGAAAGAAGGGAACAAGTCATTGATGAACAAGAGGTTAAGGAGATGGATCCTAATGAAGGTTTCCAATCCCATGAGGAAGAGCAAGAATTTACTCATGCTTCTACCAAGGATAATGAACACCTAGTTGAAGAGCGACAACCTGAAGATATTAAACATGACGATGAAATATTAATGTGTGATCCTCCCTCTGATGAAGCCATCTGAGATCCTATTTCTCTTGCACGAGAAGAAGAGGATGAGGTTAGTCACTTTCCTTTTTAGGTTTTGGATGATACCTTATTGTATGATTCAAAAGATGAAGAAGAAAGGGAATCCTTGGACGAGCTAAACCCTCTGTATTATGAAGCTGAAGATGTAGGGGCAAGTCATGAGGACAAGGCATTAATGCTTACTCTTCCATTTCATGAAGTTATCCAAATCTTCGATGCTCTTGCACAAGAAGAAATCAGTACGATAAGTTGTTTCCATTTCCAAGATTTTGAAGTGTTAGAGGATCCCTTGGATGCTTTAAGCCTTTCGTGTTATGATAAAAGTAATGACATGGTTAATAATATTGATGAGTTCATACATGTCAGGAAATGTAAATGGGACGTGATTGGGTATGATGGCGATCTCATTTACGACATTGAGGGTCATTTCCAAATCTTTCATTTACAACTTTCATATGAGGTTACTAATGATTCTGACATATGGCAACAAGGAGATGATATAATTACAGACACTTTCCAAACAACCAAGGATGACCTAGTTCTATGTTCTCCTGATGATTTTCAATCATACCTTGAGGATTTTAATGAGTATTCCTTTGAGCACTTGGATTTATTCTATGAAGAAGATCATCAACCACCGTTGTGCTCAGATCTTGATAAAGGTGAGGGCATTGATTTCCCAAAGCAGGGTACTTATGACAAGGTTCTCAGGTTCCCTTGGATTACTTCACCTCATTATGTCACTAAGGATGTAGTTGTGAAACATGTCCCTTGTCTTGAGTTTTCTCTAGGGCAAAGCCTTCTTTTAGAATTCAAGGGTAGGTTGAATACCTTAAGAAGAAGTTTATTATCTCATTCTTTCATCTTTCCTTTAAGAAATTGTCAGTCATCCTCTAGGTTTTTACGAGTCCCTTTCCAGACCTCAGGATGTGATAACGTCCAAGCTAGTCAACCTTCAAACTCTTTGAGTCAGTCTTTTGAGCCTTTGATTTTTCATGATCCCTTTCTGAGATGGATTGAACATTTTCCTAGAAGTGTGACTTGGCATAATTTTGTCCTTCCCTCCCACCTCCATGAGCTAGACTTTACGACTTCCTATGATATGATGCATGCTCTAACTCATGTTATTTTTTTGCTTGACTTAACATTGTTTTGGTTTATGATGAAGCTCAAAGGCAGGTATTATGAGATATTGCTAGGATGGTTTCACTGGTTATTTGACTACACCTAGCATTCAACCAACAAGTAAGTAGAGATAGGTAGGCATTTGCATCCATTGTATATACCATTTGCATATCATGTTAGCATAGTTGTAGTTGCATTTCCATATTGTTTTGTTTCATTATGTATATATGCATGCTCATGATGATATGTTAGATTAGAGATACTTTCACTTTTCATTTTATTATATCGTATATGAGCGAGGAGTGATATCACCACCCTGAGGATTACTGATGCATTTTGTTGAGACCTAGCAAAAACAGGTCATACCAAAGATGTTGAGGTTCTCATGCGCTCTACAATGAGCACATGTCCCCGAGTTGAAGCTAGATGTTATCCCCTACCCTAGGGATAACTAAGGAGATCATGTCTCGAGGCCCACAGGTCCTAGACATGGAGTGTCGAGAGCTGGATGACTTGAGTTTGGCCCATGGAGGGCCCCTCTTTTCTTCAGTACAGCCTATTTATCAGCAACAACAGTGTCCATCCCACCAGCCTAGTCCTGAAGCAACAATAAGTCTTGCTCCATGAGGTAATCAATCTAGGTATCATGCTACCTAGATTTCTTGGAAATTATGCTCTTTGACTTGTTCATACCTGGAAGGGTGACATGATGCCCTAGTAAGTTGATCTCCCATTAGGATGGGTTGCCATCGGGTGGTTCTTTGAAAGGTCATCGTTCATTCCCTCCATACTTACCACTTTCCATCTTTATTCCTCTCATTTTCCCCCACCTTTGTTCGGGCACTGGGTTTTCCACACTAGGAAGGGTTGTACCTTTACTTGTGGGAAGAAGGGGCTAAAGGCCCAGGGGGTAAAAGTAGTTGGAAAGAGTTAAAAGCCAAAGAAGGAACCTTTGAGATGCTTCGCCCAGGGATTCTCGAGAAAGCAGTAAAAGGCTTCTCAGTAAGAAAAGGAACCTATAAGATAATAGCACTCAAGGTATTAGTTGAGGTCTCATCATGATCCGACCTATTATGACCATGGGCATGTAGCAGTGACACAACCACCTATCTGGTCACCAAACCTAGGTAGTGGCTCTTGGTGGCATAGCCAAGAGAAAGAGGGTCTCATCACGAGCCAGCCTTCTCATCTCCATGAAATGTTTGTGGGTGATACTGTCACCTCTGGTCACCAAGCCAGGACAGTGTCCCTCAACTTTTCCCTTGAAGCATAAAAGAAAAAAGATCAAAAGCATTGAAGCTAATAATAAAAGGCAACGAATGGGATAGGAAACAATGGCATCCATGACAAGGTGCAGCTCGCCCCCTACAAAGGCACCCACAGGTAAGACTTACATTTTCGTTTTATCACTACACCCCGTGCCCAAACACTTACCCCACACCGCCTCATACACTTACATGACCTGGATTGGTTTTCACCTGGGAAACACCCCAAACTTAAGGAGGATTAGCCCAATAGAACACCTTGAGACCCTCTCCAAACTTGAATTGTTAAATTGTATAACGTCTTTGAGCATTTGTCTGGGTAAAGGGGGGTTTGATGCACATGTTTGGGTAGTTTGATTATTGGATGTGATTCACATGTTATGATCCTTGTGACTTATGAACCCCTGGAGGGCGTACTTGTTGTTGCTGCAGGACTTTACCTGGTGGACAAGTACACGTGGGGGAATGATTAGCTCGGACCTCCATGTGACTAAAAGCCCACAGATGGATGTTGTAACCCCTGCCAAGGGCAAGGAGACATCAGAGACTTGCACCAGGAAGAAAGACGGATGTTTCCCTTGGAGACACTCTGGAAAACCTAGACCCAGGGGGATCTTGCTCTTCCACCTAGACGTTGACCCTTGAGAGCCCATGATGTCATCATTATAACCCTGGACATCACCCAGAGCTAGGGTTTGCATATTGATGGAAGTTGTGAGTTGGTTGGCACATGTGGGCATCATCCAGGGCCTTTGGAGGCCAAAGGTTTTGCACAAGGAGCTCAGCGTTCCACTTTAGGGGCTCAACGTTACCCTAGGAGGGCATGACGTCACCCTTGGAGATGATTTCAGGGGTTAATTACTTTTATTTATGTAAAAACTGATTTTTTGATGTAATTTGGCCAGGTCGGCCTTTTAATGACCTAAAATTAATTAAAGGTCATTGATATTGTATAAATAGAGAGAAAGTACTCTCATTTTTTCATCATCACTCATCACACACTAAGTGTGGTCTAAAATTTGCACCCTTTTTGGGAGTTATTAGCTGAAATAGGGAGGCGCACTTGTCTTGGAGGCTAAAATTTGCAAATTGGATCATTTCTTGGTGAAGTTACTTGGCAATTTAGAGTTTTATTGCTTGATTATTCTTGGTGAAGTAAGTAAATCTGCAATTCTTCATTTCATTTGAATGGTTATGGTATATTTGTGTATTCATGTTAAAGATTATGAAATTGCTTGTTTGACAAACCCTAGGAGTAAAGAACTTAAATTACTATTTCTTTGCTCTTCATTTGCTAGACTTACCAAGGTGATTTTGACTTAGATAAACTTCTAGAAACGTAAATACTAGCACTTTAGAAACCATTATCTAGTCAATGTTGCTCTTAATACCTTTTAATAGTCTAAGGAAGGAAGATTTTCTAGGGCCTAAAATTGCTTACTCTCTAGTAAATTGGTCTTTAGGGTTTGGATGTTTGAGGCCTAAAAGTGCCAACACCTCCTCCATCCAAATCTTCTCCTTAGACAAGTATAATCATTGCTGTTGCTACCTCCAAGTAAAAATACGTCACCTATTGACTCCATTACCCCATCAAGGCACTAGTCTACTCACTATAGTGAATGATTGATCAAACAAAGACTCAAACATTTTTCCTTGAAGCTTTTGCTAACTTCTACTAACCCTAAACTAGACTAATTCTTTAGCTAACTTGCTGTTGTTGCAAATCACTGCTACAGCCATACTAATTCATGCTAATTTGTTGCATTCACCTACATAACTT
>SNQJ01S0150385.1:0-23249 GCA_010110895.2 Picea sitchensis
TGCTCGACTAGAGGTTGCCCCCTCGAAGAGGCCTGTGAACATTGCTATCTGAATCAAAGTGTTGTTTCTGTTGCTATTTCGCATATCATTTCTGTGTATTGTGAAGATTATGCTGGATATTTTACTGTTATTCTGTCATTTCTAGCATTTCATTTCTGTTCTGCATATTTTATATATCTGGTATCTTGCATCCAGTTTCAGCAGCGGTTGGCTTACTTCACCCAATACTGCAAGCTTTTGCGTTGCAAGTTTCTCTTGGTTTTCGACCATCTATTCCAATGTTTCCTTCAACAGACAATTTCATGCGAAATGATTAAGGTTGCATAAGAAACAACGAATTGGCTTACCTCTGCAGTCAAGTAATCTAACCTGCTTATTTTCCTTGGCTTTCCCTTTTTCATGGGCATCCCCCTTCATGAATGACTCCAACCTTTCTGATTTCATCCTTCTGATTCCATCCTTTAACTTTTTGCTACAGGATTCTTGCCATTCGCTAACTTGCTTCATTTCTGGGAATACCCTGTGAAATGGTGACCTAAACCTTCTTCACAAGTGATGGAATTGATTCCTTCAAACAAACTCTATTTTTCTGTGACGTCAATGGCAGTGGAAATGGATTTCCTTTCCTTGGGAAAGTTTGTCACAAAGACCTAGCAACCTTCTTCTGCAAAGAGAGGTTTGTGTTCTTCATACCATGCATCCCATCTTGTTGTGAAGGACCTCAGCCTCTCTAAACTTTCGTTGGTTTCTTTCATCAACCTCTACATTTATTCTACATTTATTCACAAAAAGAAAGTCTGGAATGGGGATATTTCATTAAGTTACAAATAACCTATTTCGAAAACTCCAACTCTTCCTTGACTTGTGAAAAACTCTCATCGCCTTGCTTCAGATCTGAATAACTTCTGTCTTTCCTTAAACAAACCAACCTGTGATTCCCAGAACTAACAAACTCTTTGATTGCCTCTTTATAATCGAAATTCTTTGATGTAGCCAATGTTCCTTGAACAAATGATATCTTCCCTTCTTTCTTATTTGAATGACTTTCCTTTTCTTAGTTTATATAGGATGCCCAATGGGCGCACCCTCCCTCTTCTTCACAATGACATGTCCACATTTCGGGAAGACGACTTGTGTTGTGGGTGTGCATTTCCACCGAACGTGCCCCTCTAACTCGGGTCGACTTCTCACTTCAAGAAACTAACATGTTACATGGGCGCATGCCCCTTCGACGCGTTCCACACACACTATTCGACTTCTTCATTTTCACATCATGGGCGCCCAAGCCAATACTCTGTCGCATCTTCGGTCTGTTTCTTTCTTGTCATCCACAACACTCTTCATTAATTGGGTAAATTTCCTTGGAGCACACTAAAGGATTGGAGTGTCACCAACTTCATTTGGTTGGATCCTCCTTATCTATCCCAAGGCATCCAAGTCACTCTTTCACACATCTGTCTAGTTGGGCATTCTTGCTGTGAACACGCCTTTCCATCCAACCATTTGTCTTCGGTGAGGGCATCCACGTCCACCATGGGGCGCCCAACTTAATTTTCTTTCATTTCTTCGGTGAGGGCACCCATGATCACCATGGGGTGGCCACTTTCTCGCATCCTTAAACAAGTCTCCGCACATAACTCCTTTCGCAAGCCATAGGCATGCAAAGTCATCTTTGGCACGAAAATGCGCCCAAAGATTCCCACTTCATCTATAAAGTGACTGAGCTCCCTTAGGCTTTCCTGGTTTGTCCATCTCATCGAGTGGAAGGAGTGCATGCGCTCAGGTCCACTCCTGAGGTGTTACAATTAAGCTTCAAGCAGGACTCCAAAATTTGATTTATGGGCTTAAAAAAGGTGTGTTGCATAACCTTGAGTTGGCTCAAGAAAATGAACTATAGACCATACATAAACATTCATGATGAAATATGCAAGTTGAGAATTGAATTTTCTTACATTTCCTACACCGCATATTTCCATATTTTCCCATATTGTCATAATGTACAAGTATTAAACCTACCAAAATACCACTTTCCTTCATTTTCAATGTTTCTAGGCCAAGTGAACTAGTCTTCAACAAAACGCATGCCCAAGTCAAACAATTGACTATTATTCTAATATGAAAATTTATTATTGTTGCTCATGACCTAAATAACCTTTTGAAAGATTTTTTTTTTTCAATTTCAACTTTAAATGCCTATACCTTCACAAAATATGTCAAAATTTATCTCTTACATGGAAAATAAATCAAGTTAACATGGATTAATAAAATATACATTGAACCTTAGGGATGGTAGGTGTGAGGGAGTCATTCTCAATCCTAAAGGAAATAAGGAAAATGCCATTCAATGGGGTCTATGAAAAGCACATAATAACCAAGTGGAGGCATTGGATTTTTTCCATGGTTTGAAGCTTCTCAATGCAACTTATATCAGAAGTCTAATTGTGATTCGAGATTTGGCATTACTTTTCAAATTGATATTGTTAGCTTCCTCTCCATGTGATGGAAAACTCATAGGAATTGTTAAGTGAATATGAAAGGAAGTTAAGAGGTTTGAAATTTCAAATATTATCACATCCTAAGGGATCTCAAAAAATAAGTAGATCATATAGATAACATGGGCTCTCACTTGGATAGTGGAGCCTTGAGAAGTAAAATTGGGGTGTCAACATCCCCCATCCCTTAAATTTCAAATCATAGTTATGTATTTGTTTTGCATGAGAGATAGATGTCACATCAAATGGAATGGATGACTTAACATGGGAACACATTGTCCATGGTGCATAACCTCTATGGTACCCTCACACACTTGGAATTTGATGTGGGAGCAGGTTCATCAATTACACTCAAAATTATGGGTTTCTCTATAGGTGGGATAAAGGATTTGGGTTCAGATATTTAAGTTGGGGAATATTGGTGGATCCTTTCTCTATGATTTCTTTCTCTGCTCCATCCTAGTTCGAATTGGGGCTCTTCCTATAGTATTGAGAAGAGTTATAGTTCATTGCCATGGGATTTTGGTTTGATCAAAGGTCCCATTTGTTGTCTTAGTGGTTTTGGTGATGGTTACTTCTTGGTATAATATGGATGGACTAGAATCATAGCTCAAGTATGTTTTCTTTTGGATCCTCTTGTGCACCTCTCTCTCTCTCTATGCCAAAAACCAAAAGTTTAGTTGAAAAAAATATTAAATTAAAAGTCTCTTACTCTATTGTCAATTGTCTAAGGGAATGTTGGAAAAGGGCATGGTTAATGGGTAGTTTGTTTGTGTTGGGAAATGGTAGGTGGATTTTGTAGGTTCTATGTAGTTCCTTCAAAATGGACCAAGAGCATTGCAGGATATGCCCATTTTTTGAAACCATTGATATTCACAGAGTTCTGAGAACACATGAAGATTTTATCATAAAAAACGAGAATTTGATTTTCTATATTACTAGTAGGATGAATTCTCAAGAAGAAACTAGAAACAATGAAAATGCCTTCATCCTAGGAACCTTGCATATTCAAAAGAGGAAAATATAATCCCTTCAATATGAGTGTGTTTCTCTTCAAAAAACAATTGTGAATCTAGTTAGAAGTTCTATTTCAGTTGCTTCAAATGCAAGACTGTATATTGGGTATGTACTAGAGGAGGTGAATAAAGATGAGACTATCCAACGAAAATTTGAAGATGTGGAAATGTTGGGTGTAGGCCAAACACAGAGAACCAAGAGGAATCTTACAACCATCATGCTTTTATCCAATACTAGTGTTTAATGTTTTGCCAATTTTGTTGGACCTTAGGTGTTTTTTATAAAGTTTGTACTAGGACTATCTTTTCAAAATCCTCTACGAAGGATCGTTATGTTCTTTAGACAACAAGCTACAAATTGTAGAAAACTTTTAGGATCTCCTTTTGGACAAACAACTTATTTTTGTATTATTATGCTAACTAGTGTGGATGCAATACCTTTCTAATGCAAAATATACTCACTCTTGTTATAACACACACACATTGAAACTTAAAAAATTATTTCCTATGGAAATATAAATATACCATACTAGAGTATTTCACATGGTCAACATCCCCTCAAATCAATGTTTTCTAAATGTGTTTCACCTATAATATATAGGCCTTCCATAATGACATTTTTCAATGATTATCATTGTTTATGATAGTGCTAGAAATATGGACATTATCTTTACAAAAAATTATACCCATAACCTAAGTCATGAACTTTATCTCTCAATATGGTTATGTTTCATGAATGTATCCCTTAAAGGTATTTTTATTCTCAGTGAATATGACTACACAAAAACAAGGAAAAATGCAAGCTAGAATTTTCAAAAATGTGCTCCTATGACTAGTTAAACTTACCAAGGTTTGTTGGCTCCTACTAAATGCTTATGAAACTATACTAAACCTATCCATGAATTAAAATGAATGAATGATAGATTTCAAGGCTAGGGATTCTCCTACATAAATGATCATTTTTTTCCTAGGGATGCTCTTATGATAAAGACCCTAAATGACCTTTTATCATAGTACACAACAATAATAAAATCTATTCGCAAAAAAAAATAGAATTTCATGAAAAAAATTAAATATGAAACAAAATATTTACTTATTTCAATGATTGATGATTATTACCCTCACATAATATTTACATCAACAATGGAATACCAAGTTAAAGAAACCACACCTATAACCAACAACTTCATGAAAATTGACTTTACAATTCCAAATTCAAAGTTTCCCCAATGTATCTCTTCAATCCACCTAACTCTTATCTGATTAGGTCTTCTTCATAGATGTTTAATATTCTACCTTTGACCTTTTCCTGATCTCAGAAACAATGGGTATTTACACAAGAAAGTGAGATAAACTACCATAGACAACTCACCATCAAGGGACTCTTTACTAGAAAATTTAGACTTATTTAACATTTTATATGAAAAAAACTAAACATAAATTACATCAAATATCAAGGAAACAATCTCTATGACACAAACATGATTAGACGATGTTATTGTAGGCTTATAAGCCATAATGATAATTACAACTTAACCAAATTTGAAAAAAATTGAATTCTAGCCATAAAACAATAAAACATAGTGTTGCATCAACCCTAGGTCACTTGAGAAAATGCATGGATGGAATGTTCAAATTCATAATTTTTAAAATCAGCTAGTGAAAATGTAAAATATTTTACGTTTACAACAATTTCTATTTTTTATAATTTTCATTACAATCACCATCTACTCACAATCAACCTCCCAATTTTCATTATATTTTTCTCAATTGTCAAATCCAGTAAATGAATTAAAAAATACAAATTTTTTAATTGGTTAATCTCTGCCTTGCTCTGACAACACTAGAGTCAGAGTTGCTCTAACAATGCGCTGCAGTCTAAGTTGTCCAAGGACTTTCTAGCATATTATTCTTTTATTACAGCATACCTTCTAAACTATGAACATTATATGCAGAGTAATCATATACGGAGGTTTTCCAAGGATTTGCAAGTCATAATACAGTGATGAAGAAACCAATGAAAGTCTTAAACTATCTTAAAATTTGACTCAGTTCATATCGTATTTTATAAGTCTTAAACCTAATTACTCTTAAATAATTATAATTATAAATAATTATAATTATAAAGAAACTCAAGTTTTTAGGAAGAAACTCATGATATATATATAATGTCGTGGAAGAAACTCAGGAAAAGTAAAAGTTAATTAATTAAATCCTTATAATTATTTTATTATTTTTATTTTATTTTTTATATTTATATAAAAGTATAAAATGAAAAAAATAAATATTATTTTTTAAAATTTTATATTTTAAAATAAGTGATACAATTTTATTAAAAAATAATGTTCTTTAATCTTTTTTTAATGAAATATTTTTAAAAACTGAACTTAAAATTACTTTTTTTTTTTTTTTTATGTTGGGGAAATCGACAAAGCTTGGTTTTAATATTGGTTTAATTGAATTTGAAATTTCTTTTACAGATTTCCTTCCATATACACAACACTACACTTGCTAATCTGTCTACACCCTTACATGCTTAACTTAAAACTACCTTTTGTTCTTTAGTCATTTTTTGAATTCATGTATAAAAAAAAAAAAAAACCAAAAAACTATAAAATTAAAATATTATAAAACTTAATTTTTATTTAAAATTTTATTGAAAAAATATAAATAATAATAATATTTGTATAAAATTCTAAAAAACTATTTTTATTGAAAATTTTAATTTTATAAACTAAATTTGATTTTACTTCAATAAATCATCATTACTTTAATAAATATCAAATAATCATTACTTCAATAAATCATCATTGTTACTTTATGAGACTCCATGTCCATCTAACCTTGCCACTTATCTTATAAATAAATATTGTTTTTACTATGTGTTTGAATCCACTAGATTTACTTATCTCCATGACTCCACTTATCTTATAAATAAATATTGTTTTCATTGTGTGTTTGAATCTACTAGATTTACTTATCTCCATGACTAAATAGTAACAAAACTCATTATAAATTATGCATTATAGATATATCTAACACTTCAAAAAACATTCATATAACATGAGAAAAAAAGAAGATTATTACAACTAAAATCTCCATTAAGAAGATTATTATAACTTGAATCCACTAGATTTACTTATCTCCATGAAATCTTGAACCAAATTGGTTATTGGAATTAAGATTATCAAAGAGCACTTACAACTACAACTAAATAGTAACAAAACTCATTATAAATTATACATTCCACGTATATCTAACACTTTAAAAAACATTAAAGAAGAAGATTATTACAACTAAATAGTAACAAAACTCATTATAAATTATACATTACACTTATATCTAACACTTTAAAAAACATTCATATAACATGAGAAAGAAGAAGATTATTTGTAATGAAATATTTCAATATATTTTAAATTCACAAGAAGTTCGAAATCAATTTTAAATTTTTCCAAAACAATCATGGATATTGTTTATGCTCAAACACTTCAAACATTGTATCCATGTAAGACAAGTAGCCCAACATAAGCTCCACTCCCAACAACATCGCATAAATTTATGAGTTATAACTGAGCAACAATACACCAAGGAGGACCATAGTTCTCAACTAGGACAATATTTCCCATCCACTTTGTGATCTTAAATTCACAAGAAGTTGGAAATCAATTTTAAATTCTTTCAAGACAATCATGGATATTGTTTGTACTCAAACACTTCAAACATTGTATCCATGCAAGACAAGTAGCCCAACATAAGCACCACTCTCAACAACATCGCATAAATTTATGTGTTATAACTTAGCAGCAGTACACCAAGGAGGACCATAGGCCATCTACTTTGTGATGATATCCAACATGTATATATTTTGACCTATGCCTCTCCACTCTTTTTTCAATGAGTATCAATCAATACAATCACTTCGAAGTAGGTTTTTTAAATTTCTTTAAACAATATAGCTATTCACTAGCCAATTTACATAACATACTTCTATGTTTGTCTCTCCGGGTTATCCGAGTGAAATAGTTAAATATGTATATAAATTTTTACTCTCTTTCTCGTGATACAATCATCTCTCCTTAAGGGGGCTTCTCTAGATCTTCTCTAGGTTGTTGTTGCCTCTAGTAAAACAATGATGAAACATTAACTCGATCCAAAACACGATTCAAGTGGCGTCCTAAAAGTTACTTGTACTTCTCGAACTAGGCAAATGCTTCTCAAATTAAACAGAAGCATGGACTAGCTGCTTTGCAGCTAATTCCCTTGTTAAAATATCTACAAACCCATTTAACCTCATGCCATATTCCATTCTTAAAATTTATTGTACTTGAAATAAAAATACCCTTACTTCGACAATTCAATAGATGAATGTTTAAAGCATTAAAATGCGTACCAAGGGTAAAGTATGCATGCTCAAGCCTAGAAATTTAAACTAGAAGTACCATTAAGTATTTCATGTCTATATAATCATTCAAATGCATGTAGGATATAGTACTTGGCCAGGATTGTCCCGCATCAATTTTTCGAATCATTGTTCCATATCTTAACAAGAGACATCTGCATTTTGATTATTTAAGAGCATGTACCGAAATCAGTTTTCCTTCATTGTTTTTTGGAAATAAATTTTCATGTAAGGGTTTATCAGACAAGTAACATTGAAAATGATGGCACACTTTCCAAGTACATATACTTATAAATAACAATATATCGTACTGGAAATTGAGTTGGAATACATTATATTACTAGCTCCTTTTATCTTTACTAAAATATAGCATAAATCTTCTTTTGTTGGTTTAAAAGATTTGACCATAAGATGTCCCTTCCCTTCATTTGATGCTATTGCATGATAGACGATCCCAATACAATATCAACACATTGTTCAAGACAAAGAGGTCATCCAAGAACTAATGATATGGAGGAGAATTATAATTTGGGGTTGCCTAATATAATCCTTCTTTAAACTCTTAAACTCCACAAAGAGAGTTGTTATTAGTGTATATAAACATGAAAATGCATATTGGCATGTACATGTTCACTCTTTTCAAATGGGAGTGTTATGGAATGTGATTTCCATATTCATCAAAATGTTGAAGGCAACTCTAATGTAGTTCAATTTCCCTTCGAAGGTAATGATGGTGTAGTTCAACTCTCCATTGAAGGTAATGATGGTGTAATTCAAGTCTCCGTTGAAAATGATTTAATAATTACAAGAACTCCTCTAGACATAGAACAATTGATAACTACACAAATTAGTAGGGATTCAAGTAAATGACCAAGAAAACATATATTAGATCTTAAGAAGGGGTTGGGAGGGCATGCCAAGAGAGTAACTAAGTGAAAAAAATATACATAAATTGGACTTAGAAAATGGTATTCTGGGAAACGAATTGAGGAAGTGGGTGAAGAGGAAATCATTGATGTAATTGGGGACTACCTAAGTAACAAATATGATATGCGTTCTAAAATTTATGTTGTTATTGAGAATTTAGTTTGAGTTCTTGACAAAATCCATTTAATCAATGTGGAAGCTATTTGAAATAATTTTACAATGATTTGGTGTTTGTTGAAGCTAGTATGATTCATAAGGCATTAGAATGTCTAAACCACACTTTGTGACATCCATGGTGTTTCTAATTGTGTTAAATCAACATCGATCTGTAGTGAAATGAAATGTTGGAGCTAAGAAACTGAGAAAATGAATATGGGTTAAAGATTAGATGATTTTACCTTGTTGGGATATTTAGACACTTACAGGTTAATTAATATTAACTTTGTTTAATGTGTCTTTAGGTAAAGTGTGTTTCTTTAGTGTATATTGTAATTATCTAATCTAGTGGTCATTGTTATGTTCTAGACATAAAGTGATATGATAGTTCATCTTCTCATCGATAATAATGACTGTTTTGATTCATGGCTCAACACCTGATAGATCCATGATCTCTATTTAAATAGCATGGGGAGTCATTTGCTAATGATTGATTGTGAAAAACTCATATGTAAATTATTTTGTTTCTTCCTTAATATATTGTCTCAAGTGGACACGTTGGCTAGAGCCGTGGACTATTTCCCTCTTTAAGGATTTTAACCATGTAATACATTGGTGTATTGATCTTTGATCTAATTCTGTAAGTGTTTTCCTTAAGGTGTTCAACTTGTGTGTGTATACCCTATTTATCAAACATGGTATCAAATCCCCTATGAAAATTTGTTCTCGTTATTGATTGAAATATTGAACCTATGTTGCTACATGCATCAAAGAACTTCTAGATTCTATCTCTTTTGAGCAGTTCTAGATCGAGAGAATCATTTTAGTGCATCCACAATGTTGTTTCCAATTGGAAATCATTTTTGTTTCACCCAAAAAAGTTTCCATTTTTCCAAGATACAACCATTTTTATTAGATCTGGTGATATACAATTTCATTACAATTTTTTTTTGTAAAGATCTCTTTCATTCTGTTTTAATATTTCATTTTGTTTTTTCTATTTATAATTTCAATTTTCTCCCTTTTTTATTTGCGTATGCTCTTTGATTGTGCCTTGTGCAATCTCGATAAACCAGAGTGGAAAGTTTTTTTTTTTCATATTCTCTTTTCCCTACACATTCTATGATTATGACAAGTCAGAAATAGAGAAAAAACTTGCATTTTATGGTAGATCGACCAAGTTCTAACGATGAATGTATGACGCTTTATATTTTCTTTTCAAAAAGTTTTCTTCTTTTGTTTGTGGTTTTGTCATAGTTTTTTTGTAGGAAAAAATAAAGGTTTTGGGGTAAGGACTTACCTCAAAACAAAAAGTTGAGAAAAATAGAGAAGCTCATCTTCTTCTTCCTAACAATTGTTATATATTTTGCATTAGCTCACTTGGTTGAAAGTTACTCTATTAAATTAGAGGTCTTGAGTTCAAGTGGTTTTTTCCATTAAGTTACATTTTGAAAAAGTTTATGCAACTTTAAGTTATAACATAATTTTAGTGTAAAGTGCATTTCACTTCAATTATAAAAAGGAATCATTCTTAATCTATAATGTTTATTTCTAAGTTACTTTTTGCATGAAACTTTAAGTTATAAAGTAAATTAAGTGTATAAGTGATTGTCACTTAATTTATTACAATGGGTCACTTACATTATAAAACTAATTTATTTGTAAAAGTAAGCTTATAAGATAAATTAGAAAAGGAAGTGAACTTTTTACTCAACAACCTCATTATGCACATTGTTGTAGCATGAGCACCTTGTTGTATCATAAAAAGTTACGTTAATGTTTTTTACGACATTGTGAAAAATTTGCAAATTTGGTTTTCCATGCTTCATCATTCCAAACTAGTCTCAATTTAGTTTACTCTTCGCCATGGTGATCAAACCTACACCGACGAAATCCATCCAAGTCATAAGGTAAACCAAGAATCAGAATAAAAGCTAAGAATAAAGGGTTAAGCTTTGATTAAACCCGCTCTCCTTGTTAGTTTGGTAGTCAACTACTATCTCAAGACTGACTGCATAACGATGTGTCCAAGTTATGAGACAAATGTAAAATCCTTCGAACGAAATTCCAAGTCAATTGACCCATCGATTTAAGAGGTACATGGAACTTTTATATTAATCTTTTGACACTTTGCAAACTATGTGTTCAAAGCACAATACACGCACCTAGACATATGCCAAGAGAGCCCATGCATGAGCCCACAACCATGTATAAGTGCACCATATGTCGAATAGATTGACTTGGGAATATTTGGGTAGAGTTTTTGTTTTCAACTTCAAATTATTTGACATTGAGAAATTTGTGGAGGAGCATATAGTTGGAAAACCAGGTGACATCATGAGGTTCTTCAAGAATAAATGCATAACAAACAAATCCTTTTTTTTAAGTAATATATGGGATAGATAATCTCTTGAGGTTTCGAGATCTCCCATGTGATTCCCATTTTCAGTAAAACAATTGCATAACTCAAAGATAGGAATCCATAATTCAACAAGTATAAAGAGTAGAGATGAAGAATCAAGCATAGGAAAAAAGGTGGGGGATTTGCAGCTTATAGGAGTTTTTGTAATGAGCCAAGGGAGGGAATTTGCAGCCTAGAGGATTTTTTGTAATGAGCTCGAGAGGTTGTTTGTAAATTCTGAAGGTCAATAAATATTTCATGGATTCACTCCTTGTTTGCACAACCATGTTTTCTCACTATTTTCTATGTTAAGCTTCTTATTTTACATCTCCATTCTTTCTTTTCCATATTGTAATTTGCAACTCAGGCTTGTATGTATTAAAGATTAATGAAATACAATTTGTGGTATATTTTTTTTATTATTTATGTTTTATAGGAAGTATTTGATGCCCTGAGGAAACACTTAAGATTAACTAGGACAAAGTCCAGATCGAATCTGACCTAATCTTCTTCCCCGGCAGAGTAAATTTGTACTATGTATGATAACACTGTATTAAGAAGTGTCCAAGGGTCATGTTTTTCATATGACCACGGGTGTGATCTAGCACTAAGCTTGGATAAACACTTTTCCCACTTTGATAAATCGACAACCTTTGTTTTATTTAACCATTGAATGAACGACTCTGGTACTTTCGGGGGGCCAAAGACCTATCACCATCCTAAGGTAATGGGGGGAGAAATAATCCTCTCAACACATGGAGACACAATCAACGACGAGGATTATTTTGGGGGTTCACCTCTGATTTAATGCCCTCACTCCTTCAACACCCGAATTGAGATATATATGTTGATCTCATCCAAGATCAACGATGATCCAACAGTCATCAAGCTTCACTATCTTTTTTCCAAAATGTGCCTCCATCGATTCAACGATTGATTAACTCTGTAGGTTTATTCTTTATTTCGATCGGATGATCTATGCTCGTCGATAAACCAAATGGAAGATCGTTATTCTCTGTAATTTATGGTTACAAGATACCACTGTAATTCTTATGAAAATCAGCCAAAAACAATAGACATTACACACGGGATTTAGATCAACGATCTAAATAGATAATTACAGAGAAACAACCTCTGTCTGCATTCATTTAATTGGAAATTCCACACATACAAAAACAAATTTCTCTACACTTCAAGCACGAAATCCCACACTCGGGAAAACCAACTTCTTTTCAATCCAATC
This sequence comes from Picea sitchensis, assembly GCA_010110895.2. NCBI lineage: Eukaryota > Viridiplantae > Streptophyta > Pinopsida > Pinales > Pinaceae > Picea > Picea sitchensis. Next base: position 12,638 of record SNQJ01S0150385.1, read on the forward strand.
CAATCTAATCCACTCCAGTCCAATCAAACCTCTTACAACTGAAAAAATATATGCTAATACACTATGTACCAGAAACTAACAACTAATCCCTATAAATATGTCAAAATCCCTAGAATCAATCTAGTCTCCTAAATTAATAAAAAAAATCACAACCTAAGTAACTTATCAAGTCTTCTCGATGCCTTCTAGAGGCATTCGAGCCAATCGAGCCAATTATTACAAATTCAAATAAAATTAAGAGGACCAACCGTCTTTGGTAAAATAATTTGACCCTTGGGTCCATTTATTAAAATTTTGAATCAGGTTAATGAATTCACAATTCTATGCTCAACCCATTACACGTATTCCTTGTTGGATTCATTAATTTATGCCCAACAAATTTATTCACCTATCAAATGCCTGAAGACTTCTATAAACTCCTAGGGTGCAAGGATGATTTTAAGGATGGAAATTTATTTTAAAATGTAGAAACCTTGGTGAATCTTACTAATCCTTCATATGCCAACTATAAAATGTTTGGCAATATTTTTGTAAAATAATTCAAATTTTTAAGGATTTTATATAGTTTGTATAAAATTTTGGTGATTTTTAAGGTAAAATAATATTATCCTGTAGAATTTGGGAGAATCATTTTTAGAATAGTGAATTGTTTTTGGAAAAAACCATGAAAAATTATCCCATAAGCGAAATTTAGCCCCTAAAATCATCTCTGCTAGGGTGTCTAATATTTTCTTCATCATAGACTAACAAATACTTCCTTACTCCTTGTTGTCAAAAATATTTTTGTCATTGATGTAAAAAATAGGGGGAGCCTACATATGTCCAAGATAAATATTATAAGCGTATAGATGTTCAATATAGATATTGCAAGATGGAGATTGTTGAAAGTATTACTTTTGGATTTTTTATTATCAGTTTGGATACCCTGTCTTTGAATGCATTTTTACCCTAAATACCTAGCTTAAATGGGCACACAATATACATGGTTGGAAATATTATTTTGAGACAATTCCAACAATATATGGAATTCCCTCTAACTCCCTAGTAGTGAGGAGATATGAATTTTTTTTGTCTGACAACCCAACCATAAAATTGAGGTAGACTCGGCTGATCTTTATAGGTCGACCGTGAAAATAGGGACAGAGTTACTATAAATATAGGATAGATGTGTGAGGTTTTAGGGAAAGTAGGCAAGAGATCAAGTGTGAGGAGCACATAATTGATATGAGGTGTGTTAAAGGTGATGGGGTGTCTTTTTTGCGATCTAAAGGTGTGCAAGAAACTTTTAAGGGGTTTTCTTGGGGTCTTTCTTGTTCTCAAGGTGCACTATTCTAAGGTTGTGATGTTGGTGTCATTGTGATGCTACCGTATGCGCTATTATGAGGTTTTGATGTTGCCATCACTATGATGTTGTCATGTGTGCTATTCTGAGGTCGTGATTTTTTCTTCAAGGATTATATTCTAGAATGATCCTATGAGGTTGGCTAGGGCATGAAGGATACATGTGACTAGGATTTGAAGGATTGTATGTGGAATTAAGCATGTAGGTGAAGTAAGAAGTACTATGTGTATGAAGATATTGGATTGGCATCCCCACATATATTTTTGAGTCAGTACTTAGGTGAGGGGATTGGTGTCTCCAACATGTTGGTTGCTATAAATATTGTGACAATAGATTGGTGCCTACAAGTGTTACTAGGTTGGTGTTCATTTGACGAGATTGGTGTCACTAGTAGGTTGGTGCCTACATCTTGTTGAGTTGGTGCTTAATTAAGGATATTGGTGTCACTAGTAGGTTGGTGTCACTAGAAAGCAATCGTCAGCTTGCATCCATCAACGATTTGAGTTCATTATGATTTGAGTTTATATGTGATTATTGTTTCTCAATTAATAAATGATTGATGAATGGTTAACTAAAAGAAAATATATATTATATTGATTCACTCCCCCCCTCTCAGTATAAGCATAAGTTCAACACATGTTATTGTTGAGGTTTGTTGTTCTTCTTAATTTCCTCCACCTATCATTATCATATTGTGTAACATCCCGCTCTTGTGCGCACCTTATGTGACTTATTCTTTGAGGAAACTTTCATGCAAGTAATATGGTTCATTATATGATTAACTGCTTCGCTTATGGATTCTGATGATGAGACTATGGATTATGATGTTATGCTATGTTATTATGTATAGACAGGTGATATTGACTGGTTTCCCCCGAGTGTGAAGGACTCTTGACATATTGAGGATGTCTATGGCATCGATGGACCTCCTTGGACTCCAGATCGAGTCAGGAAGTGGACTGTATATGGTTTAAGTATTTTTGTTATTGCATATGTGACATATGACTTTGTATATTATGATGTTGTTTATGGATCGTTGAAATGTTTTTGTTGATGGATGCAGGCTGACGATTGATTTCTAATAAGACTCACATTAGCAGTAAAGGGTCCATGCATGACAACTAGAGATATTGAGAGAGAGGTATGGAAACAACCCTTCCACAACCTACTAACACTCCCATCATGGCTCGAACTGTAGGTTAATGATTACCTAGTTTGAGAGATCCACGATGGCATGAGGGAAGATTGAGACAATTGCTCACGAAGATTCTAAGGGGCATGAAATAAGGCAAGGTCCTTATTCCTTAGAGGCCCTTAGTCTCCCACAAGGTCGCTTGACGGAGTATTGACTCCAAGGGTTGGACATCTACCAAAATCATTCAAAAGGTGAGTGGCACCCTTGGAGAACGTAGTGCATCTTGAAGGGCATGTTTCATAAATGAAACATGAATAAAGGCATGTGGCACCCTTGGAGCATGTAGTGTGTCTTGAAGGGCACATCATGATTTAAAAAAAAAAACAAAGGTGAGTCAATGAACTTAGGTTCCTAGAAAACGATATCTTATTTTGACTTGGTCAACCTTAAAATTAATGTTCTATGAGTAAAGTTTAATAATTATAAAATTTCTCTTAAAAACAATTTTTCTAAGCCTAGTTGAAATTAGAGCATAGGTGTAATTGGGGTATAAGGACTAAAACCAATTAATCAATTAATAAAGGGGGGATGAAGAAAAATCAATTTAATATTTAAAGGAGAAAGAATTTATCACAAATTTAATTGTTGGTTATGTGCAAAACTTGCTAATTTAGAACTAAGACAAAAAGGGGAAAATTAAATGCAAAAGGAATGTGGAACATAGAAGGGAATCTAGTCTAGAGAACTTTCCAAACTAGAACTCAACTAAGATTTAAGAAATGCGCCAGTCATTAAGGGAATGTGAGGGAATAAAGGGACATCAAGGAGCGTTTTTAGGAACGCTTTTAGGTGGGTGATGGAAATTGGAAAATTAATTTAATTAATTAAATGAAATTCTGATTCAACTAAGGGATTGGGTGACAAGTGTACGGGGGAGAATTTTTCCTAATTAATTTTTAATAAAATGAATTTAATGTGCAAATGGAAGTGTCACTAAGAAGAAATCTATAAAATAAATGGCAGAGAGGGGGAATGGATCATGATTGGTATGCGTAAGGTTATGCTGTCAGATTTTTCTCTTGACTGACTTTTCTTGTGGGAGTTGGGATACTCAACTCGGATAGAGAGTGATAGCTCGACCTTGTGAGGCGAGCTGGGATATAGCTTTCTCTAGTTTGTGTGTGTGGCCCCTTTGCGGCTCGAGGGGCTCAGGGGAAAGAAGAATACACCTAGCATTGGATGGGAGGTATCGATGAGGTCTCAACACTTACCAAGAAGGAGCGAAGAGGATCGCCAGCAGCCGAAGAACATCAACAATTTGTCAGCTAGATTGCGGTACACATTTTTTTAAGTTGCAGTTGTAAATTAGTTAGAAGTGTACATAGATTTATTGCCGATGGATTTGTAATGGTTGTCTGATATGGTTGGGCATAGTCCCTCTCTTATTTTTTGTTGTGTATTTCCTTGTTTTATTAATGTGAATAAACTCTGTGTGTGAGCAAGAAAATCGCCCAGCATAGGGGCATGTTTCCTCTGAATTTTTGTTGTGTCTTTACTTGTTTTTATTAATGTGAATAAACTCTGGGTGTCAGCAAGAAAAATGCCCAACATAGGGGCATGTCTCCTCTGCATTTTTGTTGTGTCTTCCTTGTTTATTTTGATATGATTAAACTCTTTGTGGGAGCAAGAAAAACGCCTAACATAGTGGCATGTCTCCTCTATTTTTTTGATGTGTCTTCCTTGTTTATTTTGATGTGATTAAACTCTGCGTGTGAGCAAGAAAAATGACCAGCATAGAGGCATGTCTCCTCTACATTTTTGTTGTGTCTTCCTTGTTTATTTTCATGTGATTAAACTCTGCATGTGAGAAAGGAAAAACACCCAACACAGGGGCATGTCTCCTCTATTTTTTTGTTGTGTCTTGTTTATTTTTATGTGATTAAACTCTGTGCGTGAGAAGGAAAACGCCCAGTATAGGGGCATGTCTCCTCTGTGTTTTTGTTGTGTGTTCCTTGTTTATTTGATGTTATTAAAGTCTGCGTGTGAGCAAGAAAAACAACCATCATAGGGGCATGTTGCCATTGTGTTTTCGCTATGTATTTCCTTGCTTTATTAATGTTATTATGAAAGCTTATAATAATGTTCATCATTAATGTAAGATTTTAATAAATTCTTAGCTTTAAATGTTGCTTTTATTAAATGTTTAAATGAATGGTTATTTTAATGGTTTCATAAGCGTTTATTAATGTTATTATTAATGCTAATAATAATGTTCATCATTAATGTCTATTTAATTAATTGTTATGATGAACGGTTATTATTAATATTGTATAAGCGTTACTAATGTTCGGTTATTAATAAATGTTTATAATAATCTCCATTATTAAATGTCGGTTTTTATTAACTGTTTATGATGAAGGTTCATTATTAATGTTGATTTAGTAAATGTTTACAGAGGAGTGGTTAAGAAAAGTACCTGAGTCTCTTGCGCAAATGGATTGTATGTCATAATGATAGTTAAATATTTTTAGATTTCCTTAGCACCTTGTAATCATTGAAAATTAAGATCAATTGCGAGATTAGATTTCTTTTGCGCCTTGGAATAAAAAGGCTTGGGTACTCTTGCGCAATAGATGACGTGGATGCATGTTTGCTTAGATTTAGTTTATTTCTTGCACGCATGAATTTAATGTATTAAATGATGGTTTTAGAATTTTAGTTATTTAGTTTATTTAGTTTGTTCTTGAATGATAGTTTTAAACTTAGTTTATTTCTTACGCGTATGAAAATCTAAGGTATTGAAGGAGGTATTGTATACTATTTAGATTTTTCTTCTTACGCGCAATGAATAGTCAATGCAATGAATGGTTGTTGGTTATTTACTTCTTGCGCTCATGGATTTTTATGGTGGTTAGATCTTAGACCCTTTCGCAATAAAATGTAATGAATGTATTTACCTTGCGTCGTTGAAATAGCTTTATTGTTATTAGATTGATTTCGTTTATGGATTCCATACAATGTATGATGGTCAAATATTTTTGAACTTCTTATGCAATGGATTTTATGTCATGTATGATGGTGTGGAATTTGTTTATCTTGCGCCTTGGATGATGTTGATGAATAGGTGTTAGGTTGATTGCGTCGTGATCTAAGTTGACACATAAATGTTTACGACTTAGTTTACTAATGCGCTTGTCACCATGTTGCAGTATGATTTCCTTATGATTGGATTATTTGCACACAATGATCAATAAGTGAATATGTTAATATGGAAAATGGATCATGTGCTTACCTTGATAATTCTATTGATTATTGTAATTTGATGAATGATTTAATCTTGCGCTTGGAAGTTAAGGAGATGTTTGTTTGCACTTAAAAAATTAAATAAGTAGATTATTGTACCTCAGCTTATGTCGTTGCTAGATGGATTTAGTATTTTAGTTCTCTTTTGCCATGGAATTTTATGTTACATGTGTTGGTTTATTAGAATTCCTATGTGCATGGATGATCATTAATGATGTTATTTATCTTAGTCATCTTGTACTTGATTGTGGAGGGTGGGATGTAGACACCTCCTTTTCCTCAGAACAATCGCTAGTCATGAGACCTTAAATGGTCAAAATTGATGGGAACCTAGGCTTGAGCATTGCTTATGTGTCCTGGAGGTCCTAACCTTGCAGGGTAGGAAGGGTGGATAGTCATTTTATATTATTTCTCTGATGAGTGATGTCTTACATTTCTCCAAGCTTGATGTGCCAATCTGATATTCCTTTTATTTTTATGTGTCACTATCCTTCATTGGTACATTGATTGCATTGTTATTTATATCAGTGATGAGCAACAGGTGATGTTGTTACTTTATTTCGTCATTCATTTATTTTGATGGTTGATTATATGTCGTTACTAAATTATGGATGTGTCGGTTGCAACGTGATTGATTATGACGATGTATCGAGTGTAATTCTTTCGTTATGATGTCGTCAAGTTGTGTTTCTATGATTTTATTGTTGACATTATTTTCCTAATGCTTTAACAAAACAAAAAAAATTATCTGTTGTATGTTGTTTTGTGTCGTAACAGATGGGGTCGTTACATATGGTATCAAAGCGAGTTTGACCCGCAACTTGGGATCATTACGTATTCCACTAAATAAACACTTGATTATAAATTGTCGCTAATTAAATTGATTTGTATTCATGCAAGTAATCATGGTAAGAGGATGTCACGGAGGCAGACGACGTGGTGCTAGGGGAGGAGGCGAGGCACCTCTAGTAGCATCCATGCTAGAAGGGTCTAACCCCCAAGGAGAAGAACAAGTCGTTAAAAAGGAACTGATAGTTGTGGGGGATGTGGTTGGGTTGATGAGGTCCTTCCAGAGGATGTCAGAGGCCCTGATTAGTCGTCTAGATAGAGATGAGGCCAAGGCATCGGTACTCCCTTAGGGTCCACCGCGCACCCCAGTCGGTACTAGTACCATTTAGCGAGAACTCGAGAAGGTAAAGTTTCCCCAATTATTAGGTGCCACGGATGATGCAACCACTGAGGCATGGTTGGAAAATATGGTGACATGCTTTGCACTTCACGACTATACCTGCAACATGAAGGTCTACATGGTGTTATTTCAGTTGAAGGGGAGCACTCTATTATGGTGGAAGACGCTCCTGCCACAACTGAACATGGTCGTCGAAGGCGTGTCATGGGAACTATTTGAGGAGCGATTCAGGGATAGGTATATATCAAAGAAATTCATTGAGCGTCAGGTCAATGAGTTCAATGCCTTGCAATAGGGCAATCATATGGTGCCCAAGTACGAGGCCCATATCATGGAGCTTCTTTGGTATGATCTACAGCTGAACACCAAGAAGCTTAAGGTCAACAAGTTCGTATTCTACCTTAATGTCAGCATTCATGCGAAAGTGAGGATTTTAATGCGTCAAATGTTGCATGATGTTGTCTAGAAGGCCCTTATAGCTAAGGAGGAGCTCATCAGTGGGGGTCAGAGAAGGACTTTGGCGATACCGATGGTACATGTGACATCTGGTGCATAGTAGCATCAGACACCAGCTAGACATCCACCAAGGTATTAAGGCACTCAAAGAAGATCCACATTCACGACACCATGAAGACCAATGCCTTATTAATGGACTCCCTATAGAGGACCATAGTACCAACAGTAGTGTTGACCGCAATAGTAGCAATTCAGGCCTATTCAATAGAACAGACTAGGGTTACAGGCTGGTGGGACATCATCTTCTAGTTCGGGGACCAAGAGTACTAGACCGAAGACCAGATGATGGACATGTGGAGAGCCACATTACCAGTGTGATTGTCCGGTTGAAAGGACAAGAGCAGTCGAGACAGTCGGAACCCCTATAGTGGGATATTTGGGAAAGGCCCATTGGATTCATGCAGCAATGAATAACCACCAGGTCGAGCACCAGTCTACTGTGCTCGAGACACTAGGTACCATCGCTAACCAGACTTTTAGTATTTTGATAAATGCAAGCGCTACAAAGAGTTTTATTTCAAGTGCAACACTTAAGATAATTAAGGTAAAGGAAGTCGAACAGGATGAGTTTAGTTATGTGGAAATGGCTTATGGAGCCAAACAAAAGGTTGGAGGAAAGGTTACAGGTTGTAGCCTTAACCTGGGAGATTTTGTCACGAAGGCTAACCTCTACATCACGATCTTAGGATCTTATAACATCGTGATCGGTATGGAATGGTTGGAATCGCATGAGGCGATACTCAATTGTAATACAAAATGATTGAGTTTGGTGGATGATGAGGGACAAAGATGTGTGATTGTAGGAAGGAACCAAGGTTTTTCCCAAAGGGTCATCTCTTCCCTACAGCTTCAGAAAAGCATGCACAAGGGATGTAAGCTATATGTGATTCTTGCGTTGAATGAAAAGGGTGTGGTAGAAGGACTATAAAACCTTCCGGTAGTACGAGAATTTGCGGACGTCTTCCCATAGGAGTTACCAGGGTTGCTTCCGGAGAGGGAATTGGAATTTACCATCGACCTAAAACCTGGGATTGAACAGATAGAAAGAATGCCTTATTGGATGTCGACCCCTGAGTTACAGGAGTTGAAAATGCAACTGAAAGAGTTTTTGTACCTAGCACTTATACGTCCAAGTGTGTCACCATGGGGTGCTCTTTATATTTTCATACAAAAGAAGGATGGGTCGTGGAGACTCTACATTGACTATTGTCAAATGAACAAGGCAACGATCAAGAACCAATATCTGTTGCCAAGAATAGATAATTGGTTTGATCATATGAAAGGAGAAACTGTTTTCGAAGAATGACTTGAGATCAGGGTATCAACAGTTACAGATCAAGGAGGAAGAAATTCCTAAGACCCCATTCAAGACGAGGTTTGGACATTACGAGTTTACCACTTTACCGTTTGTATTGACAAACGCCCCAGGGGTATTCATGAGCTTGAGGAATGGGGTGTTTCATGAATACTTGGAAAATTTTGTTCAAGTATTCATTAACAATGTTTTGATATATTCTCGGATGATGGAAGAACATGACAAAAAATTGCGCTTGGTACTATAGTGTCTATGAGAGAACAAATTGTTTGGGAAACTGTCGAAATGCCCGTTTTATCAATAAAAGATTCATTATTTAGGGGATTTCATCTCTGACGAAGGTATCGTTGTGGATCTAATGAAGGTAGAGGCTATTATAGAATGGCCTGCACCGACAAATGTTCCAAAAGTGCATACCTTCGTGGGTTTAGCGGGATATTATAGATGATTTGTTGAGAGATTTTCAAAGATAGCAAATCCGATTACGGAATTGTAGAAGAAAAACAAGAAGTTTGTATGGACCAAGAAATGCGCAGAATAATTTTGAAGGCTTAAGGAGCTGTTGACGACAACGCCGATACTAAAAGTCCATGACATGGATGATGAATTCTTGGTATGCACAGACACATCTAAGGAAGGCTTAGGTAGAGTCTTGATGTAATATGGTCGAGTGATCGCTTACATATCAAGACAGTTAAGAAAGCATGAGGAGAAATACGCGATGCATGATTTGGAGTTGTTAGCCATTGTGTTTTCCTAGAGAGTTTGGAGACACTACCTGATTGGACGGAAATTTGAACTAAAAACGTACCACTATGGCTTGCAACACATTTTTACACAAAGTGACTTCAACGCATGACAAAGGCGTTGATTGGAACTGCTTAGCGAGTATGATTTCGAGATTACCTACATCAAGGGAACAATGAACAGAGTGGTTGATGCATTGAGTCAGAGACCACACATATTTTTAGTGATACCTCTTCAGACGAATCTACGTGAAAATATTCTAAATATACAGCGTGACGATGATTGGTATTAATAGGTTAAAGAATTTATCAGACAAAACACCATGTTGGTACCAAAATTTGAGGGATTTACTATGGACATCGATGGATTAATGAGATATAATAACCGGATTTACATACTTCCCAACGACGAATTGAGAAGTTTGATCTTAAATGAAGCTCATAGAGCAGTGTACATAGCTCCTCCTGGAGTCACGAAGATGAGGGCAGACCTTAAACCCTTATTCTTCTGGAAAGGAATGAAGGCGAGCATAGTCAACTATGTGGCAAGATGTCTAGAAGGTAAGCAAGTGAAGGTTGAACATAGAAATCCAACAGGATTACTACATCCACATGCTATTCCAAAATTGAAATGGGAGGTCATTTCGATGGACTTCATCATTGGATTTTTGCTGACAAAAAGGAGGCACAACTAGTTTTTCATGGAAGTTGACACTCTGACGAAGAGTGCACATTTTATCCCTATGCATACAATGTATCAGGCACCTGACATAGCTAGAGTTTTCATCAACAAGATTGTGAGGTTGCATGGAGTGCCTAAGAGGATCATATCCAATCAAGGATTGGGGTTTACAGGACGATTTTGGATTAGTTTCCAAGAGGCCTTGGGAACCCAACTTAACTTTAGTACCACATATCACTCGGAGATAGACGGGTAGATAGAAAGAATGAACCAAATCTTGGAGGATATGTTGCGTATGTTCGTGATGGACCAACAAAAGAGTTGGCAAGAGTTCTTGATACTGGTAGAATTTCCATACAACAATAGTTATCAAAGCACCATTGA
>SNQJ01S0150386.1:713-23249 GCA_010110895.2 Picea sitchensis
ACCAGACCTCAAATTTCCCGGAGTGCCCAGACTCTGGAGTAAATGATCTAGTGTCATGCGTCCCCTGTATATCGACGATTAAGAGGGATCTCGAAGAATCTAAGGATCGATGGTTCTCATTACTTCATGACATCGGTGTTTGGGGATTTTGGCGTTACAACACCCCTGTCCTCTCGAAGCGGTCAATGTCGGGTTGACTACATCATGAATCCTACGACTAGAAAAGAACCTGAAGGATCCGTAGATCTACTGTCCTGGTCACTTCGCGGCTCAGACCTTCGGGGGTTTTGGCTTTACTGCCACTCCAAGCTTCTGAAGCAGGACTTCGTCGAAGTACCGTGGGCGGGTCCCTCCTCCTGGATGATCAGATGGTAGGAAGGGCTCCTGACAATCTCCCCCGAATCCGTGGCTCTCCATCTCTATTTGGGTGGTTTGATGCTATAGCATCTCTATTCTATTGAGGTAGAACTTCTTCGAAGTCTTCTTGGTGTAGATCCAACATCTAAGGGAACCCCGAACATTCTCAATCGGTGGATTGCGCTACTTCGCGATAGGGGGTTGGATCCCGGTTTAGTCGGTAATACAGCTTCATCAAACCACTAAGGAAACCACCCATCTTCGGCCAACTTGTCGGTAAACGAAACTCTTGGTTACCTTCTGCCAATAGATGACTAGTAGGGTCGAAAACACTCCGAAGTCCTTGACTTCCGAATTTCCGAAGCCAGAGGGACTTAGCTCCCTTATGCTTAGCACAAGGTTCCTAGGTGTTGGTCACATGGGTTCTCCTGAACAAATCTCATTCACTCGTCTTCCATACGAAAGGATCCTCCCTTTTGAGACTTAAATCTAACTATCCTTCCTGAGATTCATCATGAAATTGTTAAGGACTTGGGCATGGTGTCCCGGTTGCACAACAAAGAGTCTGAAGGAGATATCCCCTCCAGACCGACGTGGTCAAATTGATGCAATGTTTTCTATCCCCGCCCTCCTACAAGTTTATGTCCCAAAGACGTATCGAAGGCTAAACTAGGGCATATAGACAATCAATCAGAAACATAAGTCAACAAAAGGGTAAATGCATACACATAACTTGATAATTCAATATAGAGACCATTCTTAGATGTATAATTTCATACATTCATTCATTAATCCATTTCAAAATACAAAATATGGAAATACTTATCAGAACCAGAAGTCGTGATGCGACTGCTGAAAGGGGTGCCTATTTCCACCCAACCATAGGCTCAATCACTCCTAACAGATTTACCATTGGCAACCCCCGAGCTAGACCATGATTCTCTAAGATATAATTATGTCTTTCGGCTCAGCAACATTAAGGGACAGAGGTTACTCTCCTCCTCCCATAGGATATTGGCAATGGGTTTTCTCTATACCAAGCAAGGAGGCCTACCTGAGTGATTCCTCAATCACTCAACACCCTCGTTTATCAGCTTGTATCATAACCATTCTAGCCACATCCTGCAACCATAACACGTTCATCTTTTAGTTCTTCATAGAAATTGAGAGCTTAGTCTCTCTTCTCTACTTCTCTTCGCAACACTTCCTCTACCCACCACGCCTTCCTCTCTTTCCTTCCTCAGCAAGATTGTGTGTGGCCCGAATTCCCAGTCTGTGGTTAAGTATGAAATCCTTTCATATGGGTGCTCTTCCCCATCCCCACATTAACTCTTGAGGAGGTCTTCCCACCTACCAGCCTGAATGTAATTCATTTCTGGGTTAGAGGAATGTTCTGGTCCTGAGCAGTTAAATCCAACAGGTACTGGTTTGGTGGGGGTTATCTCAACCATTCCTAGTTCCCCTCACCATCTCTTTCATAGCATTCATAGTCTATCTTTACAAACCCCCCTTTCAACAGTGATGCAACACTGATCCATTTTTTAATAATAACGTAAATTACATTCATTGACCTTTTATACAAAGGTTCATCAAGTCAAACATTCATACATATCGAGTTTTCCATAGTTTATTGGCCAATATATTTATATTTACAAACTGGGGGAAACAGGTGTGTTACAATCCCCTCCCCCTTAAAGGAACATCGTCCTCAATGTTCTATCTTTCAATGTGTTGTGTATATACAGAAGTAAAAAAAAATGGATATGTTTGTTTCATGGCATCTTGCATTTCCCATGTAGCCTCATTCGGGCCAAAGTGGTTCCACTGCAACTTGACCTGTGCAATGGTTTTGTTCCCGAGTGAGGTTTCCTTCTTGTCTAATATGCATTGAGGATCTGGCAAGAATTCTCCCTCCAGCTCCACCTGAATCACAGACCAGTCAATTATATGATTAGAATCATGTACATATTATTCAATAACGACACATGGAAAACATTATGTGGCTTCACTCTGGGAGGGATTGTTAGCCTACAGGCTACAGGTCCCACTCTATCTAAGATTTCAAAGGGTCCACAATACCAGGGTGCCATCTTGGCACAAGCTCCCATTCTCAGGGAAATCTTCCTAGGTCTAACTCTGAGATAGACATGGTTTCCTATGTTGAACTATCTGGGAGTTCTCTTTCTATCAGCGTAACTCTTCTATCTATCCCGAGCAGTTTTCATATTTTTCTTAATCTGAATTACCTGTTGTTCCATTTCTTTCAGCATGCTGGGTTCGATTTTAATTCTATCCACTAGATTACTCTAGCTGATCAGAATCTTGCACTGTCTACCATAGAGGGCTTCAAAAGGGCTCATCTTCAATGACTCTTGATAACCATTGTTGTAAGCAAATTATACCAGTGACAGTTAGTCTTCCCACTTCTTAGGTTGATGCATTACATGCATCCTTAACATGTATTCTAATATTTGGTTCACTCTTTCTATCTGTCCATCCATTTGAGGGTGATAGGTTGTGCTAAACAAAAATTTAGTCTCAAAACCAACCATTAAGGACTTCTAAAATCTTGAAGTAAATTTTGTGTCTCTGTCGGATTTAATCTCCTTAAGCATGCCATGCAGTCTGAATATCTCCTTCACGAATATGTTGGAAATATATATTTCCTTTCAAGTTGACTTGATAGGAACGAAGTGAGCAAACTTACTCAATTTGTCCACCACTACCATGATGGCATCATCCTTCTCGGCCGATTTTGGTAATCCGGTGATGAAATTCATGGAGATGGCTTCCCATTTCCATTCTGGAATTGGTAGAGGTTGTAACAAACCTGTTGGGTGTTGGTGTTCTGCCTGAACTTGCTAGCAATAGAATTGTTTCCTAGTGTCCGTGATCATTTTCTGATAACCTAGATGACCAGTATATGGTCTCTTTTGTAGTTCATCCATTATGAACCTCTTCAAGTCGTCACAAATTGAAATATACAATCTATTTTTGTAGGTCAGTAGGCCTTCATCAAGCATCTGATAGCCTTCATACTTTATCCTTGTGGGCTCTTGATTTAGGTATGATGTCACGGTCTTGAAAAATGCATCTGTTTCTTGTGCATTCCTAACTCTCTCTCTGAAATCTATCTCACAGGTGCTCACCGCTGCTAGTTGAATCATTTTCACACTTCTGCTATGGGCATCAACCATCCTATTTTCCTTTCCTTTGATGTGTTTGATTTTGAAATCAAACTCACTAAGGAGGGCCATCCACCTAGTTTGTCTAGCATTGAGATTTGGTTGATCAAACATGTGCCTCAACCCACAATGGTCTATCATAAGTAAAAATATCCTACCCAAGAGGTAATGCCTCCACATTTTTAAAGCATGCACTATGGAAACCAACTCTAGATCATGGGTCACATAATTGATTTCATGCTCATTCAATTTTCTGGATTTGTAGCAAATTAGAGGTCCTTCTTGCATAAGGACTCCTCTCAGTCCTTCCTTATAGGAATCTATACACACAAGGAAGTCATCATCAGGGTTTTCAATCTTCAGTATGGGTGCATGGGTTAGAAGGTATTTCAGTTCTTGAAATCTTTCTTCACATTCTGATGTCCAAGTGAATTTAACCCCCTTTTTCTGAAGGGCAGTGATTGGAAAACCAATCTTGGAAAATCCTTTTATGAACCTCCTATAGTATCCTGCTAAGCCCATAAAGGACCTGATATCAGACACATCCATTGGGGTAGGCCATTCCATGATAGATCTGATCTTGTCAAGGTATACGACCACTCCTTCTTTAGACATAACATGGCCTAAGTAATGGACTTGCTTCTGGAAAAAGTCACACTTGCTAAACTCAGCATAGAGCTTATGCTCTCTTAGTACTTGAAGCACTAATTTAATATGTTCTTCATGCTCCTCTCTGTTCTTGTAGTAGATTAGGATATCATCAATGAAACCAATACAAATCTATCTAGGAATTTGTTAAGTACATTATTCATCAAGAACATAAAAGTGGCAGGGGAATTGGTCAATCCAAATGGCACCACCACAAATTCATAGTGACCATACCTTTTCCTGAAGGTTGTTTTGTGGATGCCTTCATACTTAATTCATACTTGATGGTATCCATACGTTAATTCAATCTTTGAGAAAATGGAATCACCCCTTAATTTGTCAAACAATTCATCGATTCTTGGTAAGGGATATTTGTTCTTTATGGTTGTCTTGTTGAGTTGTCTATAGTCTATGCAAAGTCAGAGTGTGCCATCTTTATTTTTCACAAACAAGACAGTTGCTCCCCATGGAGACACTTTGGGTCAGATGTAGCCTTTGTCCATCATCTCCTTTAGCTATAGCTTGAGCTCAACTAGCTCTAGTGTAGTCATCCTATAGGGAGTTCTAGACACTGGCACTACTCCTAGTGCAACTTTTATGGAGAAGTCAATGTCTCTTCTCAGAGGTAGAACCAATACCTCTTATGGAAACATGTCTTTATATTCTCTGAATATGGGGTGGTCCTCTAGGTTTTGTTTGTCATCCTCAACAAATTCCAACACCTGTATTGCATATAGAGGACATCCCTTTCTGCAATACTTTTTCATTTGAAGGGTTGATATTTGTCTCACTGAGACAGGCCTCTGAATCCCTTGAAGGGTTATTTTTCTCCCTTATTCATTTTCACACTCCAAAGTTTTATGGTAAAAGTCCAACTTGGTTTTATAAGTGGCTAACCAGTCCATACCAACCAACAGGTTATAATATCCTAGGGGAAGTATGTTAATGGTCACTTGGGTGGGCAATCCATCCATAATGAATTGGCAAGTTGGTATGACCTCTGCTAGTTTTATTTTGGTTCCAGTGGCTATTTGTACCAACCATGGCTTAACATGGCTGTCTAGTTGTAGTTTACACTTATCAACAATCTAAGGGGATACATAACTCAAATTTGAACCAGGGTCAATTAAAATAGAAATTAGATGGTTGGTGATCATACCTTCCATATCCACCACTGAGGCTTGGTGGTCAACTTGGTTATTATCCAAGGCTGCATAAATCTGTGTCATGCTTCTAGCCACATCATTGACTATGGTAGCTTCTTGGATATTGTAGACTCGCCTACTATTCTATTTTCTGTGTGGAAAATTCCCCAACAAATGTTCTTCTCCACAACCCCAACATTTCAAGGGTTCTTTATTTGGGTTATCAGTATTTCTTGGGGTTTCTCCAAAAGGTTTATTTCCACTCTGGGAGGGGAAATTTTGTTGATACACACTTCTAGTAGGAAGGCTCATCCTAGAACCCTTCCCATAGTTCTTAAATCTCAAGGATTTAAACCCCTTCTTCTTTAATCCCAAACTACTCTTCTTCTTCCAGTCCTCACGAGGTTTTGTCTTACTCCTGAACTGTTCATAACAATAACTTGTCTTTCGGATAGTATCTTCTAAGGTCTGTTTTTCTTTAAACTCAATCTTGTTCCTGTATGTCTGAGGTAACCCACTAATAAATCGTTGCACTTTTATCTTTTCGTCCTTTATGTAGGGTACATACCTCAGCATCCCAAGGAATTTATTGAGATATTCCTCTATGGTGAGTTGTCCCACCTGAGTTCATAGAACTCCTTAGTCTTCCCATCAAAGTATTTCTTTGACAGATACTTCTTATTGAAGTGTTTCTCAAAATGTTTCCATGACAAGTCCTTCTCATGGATTCCTTTCACATTCCTAAGGTCTTCCCACCAAATGGAATCCTTTGCATTCAGGTTGAAGATGGCTATTAGAGCCTTCAAGTTTTCAGTGTAGTCATGAACTCTGAAGTACTTCTTTAAACCAAGAAGCCAAGATTTTGGCTCTTCCCCTTTCTCAATATCTCCATTGAAAGAGGGTGGTTTGGCTTTCTTGAAATGTTTAGGATCATGACTTTTGGAATTCTTTCTCTTCTTTCCTTTCCTTTGAGAATAAAAACTAGTTTTGCTACTAGAAGATCCCTCAGAGTTGTTGGTTTCCTCTCCAGAGGACTCTCCTGATGAGCGTCTCCTGCCTCCAAGTTGGATCTTCCTATAGGTACTCCTCATAGTGTGGCCACTTATGGGACCATGTTTTTGTATCTCAGGTGGGCTTTGACTCCTCTTTGTATTTCGTCGGTCCACCTGACTGGTTGCGGGTGCATGCTGCATATGCCTTTGTATATCGAATAAGATCTGCAGTAAGACTGCATTAATTTCCGTTTGTTTTTCTTTATCCTTTATCAATCTCTCATTTTCGACCTTGTAGTTCTGTAATTCGGCCATGAGCCTCTTTACAGTTTCAGCCAAACCTGGAGAGGTTTCCACCGCCCTCCTTTCATCAAATTCTTTGTCTCTATTGTGGGAGCCATCTCCCACTTCATGGCACGTCACCATCCTTTATACTTGTAGTTTCCCCGCAATTTAATGACTTCTTGAGTGCTGACAAAACACTTATTGTTAGCCAACAGTCTATTAGTTTATGAACAACACATAGTTCACATTTCTCAAATACACACATAGTAGAAAGTTTCATTTTTTTCTTCAGTAAAATTTTAACCAAACTCTTTAGGAAAGAGGTAAGATAGGGTGTCACCCTTAAAATTCCTTTAAATATGGTTTTTACGCAACTCATCTATGATCCCAAGCAGGCCAATTGCTATAACCATGTTATGATACCAATTTGTAACACACCAGACCCCTGAGTGTATTTCCTAGGGATAGGGCATCAAAATTTTGTTCTCCTTAACATTCAAATCCTATGTCCAAGGTCTTCATCCTCTTCTACTTACTCGTAGCGTTCTAATCACTGCTACTAGGCTCAAATCCTAGCTTTGGGTTGCAATTTATGGCTTCCCAAAGTTCTTTGGGCATTCATTAGTTGAAGGCCATGTGCATCCACCTCACACGTATTGTCTCCAAGTTCCTTCATCAATGGTGGAATTCCATCCACCATATGATCCCATCACTGGCCTCAAACTTCATTTAACACGCAGGCCAACAGGAACTTCGGCACTTCGGTGATTCAGCATTGAACGCCTCCTTACCGTCTATGCATGAGACCTTCCGGAGTCTCGAATTCCCAAAGTCCTGTAATCCTGCCACGTGGTTCCGACCTTCGGGCATTTTAGGTCCCTCTATTATGCCATAGCCCAAATCCTATGGAGTCCTGAAGTCCCGGACTCCCGGAGTTTCGGTCACTTCACCAACCACTTTGGCTAGGCAGGCACGTACTAGGAACTGACATGTAGGAGGGGTCAGGGTGACACATGTCACATTCCAATGGGTCTATAGGGTATGTGTTACACATGAATCCAAGTGACATGTGGCACGTCAAACTGGGTTCCACGTCACCCTAGGTAACATCACCGCACCACATCACTTCGGACTGACAACCTTCTAACATCCCTCAGATCTCACAGTGGAGGTTCGACCATATGGATCCATAGATATACAATTGTTGTTACTTTGTGATTTTGACCTTCGGGAGTTTTGTGATGCAAAATCCTCTTTTCTCTCGAAATTGGTCAGCATCAGGCTGACCACAGCCTATATCTGATGATTAGGAAAAGTCCTGAAGTGTCCTCGAATCAGTGACTCTTATTACTTCGGGCTTCAGATATTTTCAACACACCACACCTCAAATTCCCCGGAGTGCCTAGTCTTCGAACTAAATGATCTAGCATCATGCGTCCCCTATATATCGATGACCGAGAGGGATCCCAAAGAATCTGAGGATGGACGATCCTCATTACTTCGTGACTTCAACGTTCGGGGATTTTGGCCTTACAACACCCCTGTCCTACCAAAGTGGTCAATGTCGAGTTGACTACATCGTGAATCCTACGGCTAGGAAAGAACCTAAAGGATCCCTATATCTACGGTCCTGGTCACTTCGCAGCTTTGGCCTTCGAGGGTTTTGGATTTACTGCCACTCCAATCTCCCAAAGCAGGACTTCGTAGAAGTACCCTAGGAGGGTCCCTCCTCCTAGATGATCGGATGGTAGGTGGGGCTCCTATTGATCTCCCGCAAATCTATGAATATCCTTTACTTTGTAACTTCGACATTCGGGGAGTTTGATGCTATAGCATCTCTATTCTCTCAAAGTAGAACTTCGTTGAAGTCTTCTTCATGTAGATCCAATGGCTGAGGGAACCCTCTAACATTCTCGATCAATGGCTCGCGCTACTTTGAGATGGGGGGTTGGATCCGGGTTTAGTTGGTAAGACAGGTTCATCGAACCACTAAGGAAACCACCCATTGCCGGTCAACTTGTCGGTAACCAAAACTCTCGATTACCTTCGACCAATAGATGACTCGTAGGGTCAACAACACTTTGAAGTCCCAAACTTCCAAATTTCTGAAGCTAAAGGGACTTAGCTCCCTTAGGCTTAGCACAGGGTTTCTGGGTGTTGGTCACATGCATTCCCCAAAAAAGATCTGGTCTGTTCATCTTCCAAACGAAAGGATCCTCCCTTTTGAGACGTAAATCTCGCTATCCTTCTTGAGCTTCATCATTAAATTGTTAAGGACTTGGGCATGGTGTCCCGATTGTGCAACAAGGAGTCTAAAGGAGATATCCTCTCCAGACCGACATGGTCAAATTGATGCAATGTTTTCTATCCCCGCCCTCCTACAGGTTTACGTCCCAAAGATGTCTTGAAGGATAAACTAGGGCATATAGATGATCAATCAGAAACATAACTCCACAAGAGGTTAAATGCATACACATAACCTAATCATTCAATATAAAGACCATTATTATATGTATAATTTCATACATTCATTCATTACTCCATTTCAAAATACAAAATATGGAAATACTTATTAGAACCAAAAGTTGTGATGCAACTGCTGAAAGGGGTGTTTGTTTCCACCTAACCATAGGCTCAGTCACTCCTAACAGATTTACCACTAGCCACCCATAAGCTAGACCACGATGCTTTGAGAGATAATTCTATCTTTCGGCTCAGCAAGAGTTAGGATAGAGGTTTCTCTCCTCCTCCCACAAGATATTAGCAACGATTTTTCTCCATACTAAGCAAGGAGGCATGCATGAGTGCTTCCTCAGTCACTCAACACCCTCATTTATAAACTTGTATCATAACCCTCCTAGCCACATCCTGCGACCAGAACACATTCATCTTTTAGTTCTTCCTCGAACTTGAGAGCTTAATCTCTCTTCTCTGCTTCTCTTCACAACACTTCCTCTGCCCACCATGCCTTACTTTCTTGCCTTCCTTAGCAAGATTGTGTGTGGCCTGAATTCCCAGTCCATGGTCAGGTCTGAAAGCCTTTTAAATGGGCGCTCTACCCCATACCCTCATTAACTCTTGAGTAGGTCTTCCCACCTACCAACCTGACTGTAATTCATTTATGCGTCAAAGGACTGTTCTGGTCCTGAGCAGTTAAATCCAACAAGGTACTGGTTTGGTGGGGATTATCTCAACCATTCCTAGTTCTCCCTCACCATATAATATTTGTGTAATGTGATGAATTCATGTATATCTTTATTTGCTTCTAGCAATTAATTGTTATACTTAATAAATGAGTTAATGCATTGTTATGGAATACGATTGTGTTGTTCGGGAAATAAATCGTGAAGGGTAGATGCACACCCGTGCGTACTAGTAGATTGCAACCACGATTCATAGTAGATGGATTGTATTAATAACCCCTTATATCATACTCATTCCTAGGTTGTAAACGCCTTAGTCTTACAACCACCCATTTAAAGCTATATTGGGTGAGACTATGTGGTGCACTCTGTGTACTGTGTTGCTTTCTCGTCTACCATGAGGGCTGATAGTTTTAGAGTCTTTTTTGGAAAACCGAAAGACATGAACCCCGGGTCAATAACTTAGACAGTAAAAGAAAGAAGTTAAACCAAAAAATAGTCATGTTGCCATGTCAGAAGGAACAAGAGAGGGTTGGGTAGATGAGATAGATTGAACTAGAAAACAATGAGCGAAACAAGAATACAAATGAGCCATTATAAGGGAATGTTGAGACCATGGAACCCCACGAAAGTAGAAATCGAAGGTTGGTTGAGAACCAAAGAGCTAGAGTTTTCCCAGAAAGACAATAGAAACCCTAAAATCACACCTCGCAAATATCTAGAGAAATACGTGTTTACTGATTTACACGAAGTCTTTTTCTATGATTTTCTGTATCTACTATAGGAGTGGATACTAAGGTTGAAGGATAACCACATGATGAACCGGATCCGACAGCTAGATTAGACTCTGGCATAGATTGAGCAGTTACAGTAGGTGAACAACAAATTCACCCGCACAACAGACTTTTGGATTGATAGTATTGTGGCAGGTTTCATCACCGAATTTGCAGTTGACACAACGAAGTCATACAACGCAGTAGAGCAAGAATTTATACATGGACCTAGAGGAAGGTACGTTCAATCCCTATATACTTCTATTAAGATACTGTTATATAACAAATGTGTAATGACAATGGAATCAGATAGCTAAACTTCCCTGCATGCATGGGGGAAGGGGGGGAAACACTAATAGAGAGAGAATAAATGGAAGGAGGTGAGGACAAAGGCAAGAAGGAGGAGGAACCCTTGGACCCGATCATGATGGATGACAACCAACTCAAGTAGATCTTGGCGTCATCAGGAACAATGCGTAGCGGAGTACCCTACCGATATAAGGTGAATACCAAGAAGAGAGTCGTAGCCGCGAGGGAAGTCTTGGAAAGCGATAAGGAAGAGGTAGAGGATCTCCGAGCTGTGGAGAATATTGAGGAAATCCTGCGTGCAATGTATGAGAGGAAGATGAGAGGCCCAAGAATGGGAGGAGAAGGCAGCCATCCTATCCATATTAATGTCTATGTGGAACCCATAAACCCATGTGTGACTAATACACCAAAGAGAACACCACCGTTTAGACAACCAAAGTTCGGAGGAAGTACAACAACAAGAAGTACATCTACACTAGGAGCAACAACT
Source organism: Picea sitchensis (assembly GCA_010110895.2). NCBI lineage: Eukaryota > Viridiplantae > Streptophyta > Pinopsida > Pinales > Pinaceae > Picea > Picea sitchensis. The sequence goes on from SNQJ01S0150386.1 coordinate 12,041, forward strand.
GGAGGAGCTAATTCCAGCAGCACTAGTCAAGTATCTACACTGCGTGGAGGAGGAAGTAGTTCAATATTTAGAATGGAAGTACACGATCCCACTATCAGACTACCAAAATTTTGAAGAGAAGCAGCAAAATACCTTGAGAAGTATTTGTTCATTTGTGCAAAGATCTGGGAGGCAAAACATATCATTGATGAAGATACCAAACTCGCACAGCTAGTGATTACGCTAAGAGACCACGCACTAGACTAGTACATGAGTCTAGACACAAATAGTACCCCTGGGACGACGAGGACATTGGAAGACATTAAGAAGCTACTTATTAATGAGTTCCATAAGCCGAGCTCAGAGGATCAGTACATGAACAAGATGATCGAGATAAGATAGAAACTAGGAGATTTTGTATGGGAGATTGACCAGAGATTCAAGAAACTAAAGGGAAAACTAAAATACCTTATGACTAAGATGCAACATCAACACCTGTTTGTCAACTCACTACTCCCACACTTAAAATATTCCTTACGACAACAAAAATTTCAGATGCAGGCAGAGGCTCTACAGGCAACCTTGCAACTAGAAGAGAGCCAGTACCAACAGATGGACCCAACTATTGAGGAATTGAAGGAGGATTTGAAGAATCTAACATTTCAACTGAACCAGAATAAGAATAAGGACAAACAAGAAGTCATTTGGTGCACCGCATGCAGGATGGAAGGACACCACAAGAAGGAATTCCCAATATTCATGCAATGTATGGAAATAGGTATGCCAAATCCTCTGCCATAGGGAGGATTATGATGTGAAATATGCAAGAAACCCAGTCACGACCCTTATCACTACACGATGATGCAGAAATACCAGACAATTTTGAAGAATTCATACTGCACCTTTTGTAAGTCAGTAGGCCATGATGACAAAGATTGCAGAACGATGGAGCTAATTCGGGAAAGAACATCAGATGCATACAGGGTACAGGCCAAAATGATGACTGGGCAAGTAGCGCCACATTTCAATCAAACCCTAGCTCCATACAATACTGTGCAATAGCAATACAATACTGAGCAACAAACATACAATAACATGCAGCCACAGTATAACCTGGCATAGCCCCAGTACAATACCACGCAGTATAATCAGGCACCACAATGTAATGCACCGAGAGGTGACTGAGAAGGATATCGAGGAAGAGAAGGAGCCATAGGAGGTTTCAGACATGGTAGAGGACCAACCACATGTCACAATTGTCAGCAACCGGGACATTATGCATGGGAATGTCCACTTCCACCAACAACTTGTATGTATTGTCACGCATCAGACCACAAGACAGAGGAATGTCCAATACTACTAGTAAAGATTCAAGAAAAGAGGAACCAGAACAACCAAAATGTCCAGTGGATTTCAGATAAAGCTAGGGACGATAGAAGAAACATCAATATAGTCACTTATGGAGGAACGAAAACAGGAAGTGATGCAATTCGACAGGAACCAACAGAGAAGCAATGGGTAAAGAAGAACATCAAACCAAGAAAATGGTTCGACGTGCCAAAAGAAAAGGAGAATTTTAAGGAATCTAGACAAGAATTTCAGAAGGAGGACACAACGTCGACTTCAACTGTGCAACCATTCAAGGAAGCCCTAGAATATGAGATGTCGCCATCATTGGATCATACCAACGGAATGACACCCAAGGGACAAGTAAGTACAATCAAAGGATTTTTGCAATCATGCGTGAAAATATTAAGTGATCCTTCATCTATGAAAATATTGCAAAACATACTAGAGAAATGTAGCAGTGAGATGGAAGAAAAACTAGAACAAAAAATTGTCAATCACCTACATACCAGAAGAAGAACAAGTCGGGAATTTAGACTAAATGTTAACATTGGAGATTTCAATATGGGAGACATTATACTAGACCTAGGATCCGAAGTGAATGTGCTACCTAAGAAGACCTGGCAATGTATGGGAGAGCCAACACTGGGATACTCAAATGTCCAACTAAAACTAGCAAACCAGCATAGAGTCCTACCAATAGGTAGACGGAAAGGAGTGACAATAGATCTTGATGGAGTGTGCACTAAAGAAGTCTTTTAAGTCATTTAAATAGTGGATGGCACAACACCTTACCTGGCACTGCTTGGTCTGGATTGGGCGTTTGACAACCAGAGCATAATCAATTTGAAAACCAGGAAAATGACATTTGAATCTAGAGAATACAGAGTCATAGCACCACTAGATCCATCAGAAGGGGAGAGGTTTGTAGAACCCACTTTCCTGGACTTAGAGGAGATTGACCAACTATATAGAACAACTACGCGCGATGAGGATTACGTAAACCCAACTGCAAATGGGGTACTCAGTTGGTGGAGAATTACTTCATGCGCAACAGACTCAGACACCGGGTCAGAAAACTGGCAGCAGAGACTACACGAAGTATCCACACAAAGATGTGTAAGAATAGACCGTGTAGTAAGATGGGTAGGCACAGAAATCAGAGAACCATCTAGTTTCCACAGACTAAACGATTTGGAAACATTCTTAACACAATACGAAGACTAAGTATTAGAAAACCAACGAATATTAGCACTTGACTTAGCACTCAAGGTCACACCCGCAAGATGGTGGGGCACACATAAAGAGACCATTGCAGACTGGTATCAATGTAAGCAACTACTGTGCATAAGGTTCAGCACAGAACATGAATAAAACAAACAACAACAATACTAAGGACAAGAGGCACTAGTAGAACACTTGGCAAAGTGCAAAAGGATATGGAAAATGACACCACCAGAGGAATGGCCTCATCACTTCATACATACTTTAGAGGTCATACCTGAAAATTGGTACACATACCAGGAATTGCGCAAAGGAACTACAACATGAAGGACATTGCAATAGAACTTCACAATCACTTTCTCATTCGAGCATGAGAACCCCAACATAGATGCATCTCTCAAATGAATCAAAGGAGTAATATTCATCAAAGAACTGGAAATAGAATTTATCACAGAAGAGAAACAACAGAATAAACAGACAATCAAGGAACTATTGTCATGTTATCATGTACAGGAGCAAGCACCAAATGAAGATGACCCGCACAACATTTAGATCAAAGAAGTAGAAGGCGAAAGAGATGTGGAAGGACCACCCATAGAATCAGAAGTCATTGTTGCACCAATCAAGGTAAAGAAAGTTAACATCGGGATAGTTGAGCAGCCCAAAATGGCTAGCATTGGAGACTACTAGGATGAGCAAACAGTAGAAAGCATCACAAAATTGTTGCGTGAATATAGCGACCTTTTTTCCACAACATTTACAGAGATGAAGGGTATAGCTGGAGAAATGGGAGAGATGAAGATACCATTTAGACCTGAAGCGAGACCTATTAGACAACGACCCTATAGACTGAACCCCATTTATAAACAAAAATTTAAAGATGAGATCGACATGATGCTCGAAGCTGGCATCATCGAACCAGCTGAGGAATCAAAATGGATAATCCTGATGGTAGTATAGGACAAAAAAAAAGGAAGAGGGATCAGGATATGCGTCAACTTGAGGAATTTGAACGATGCATGTCTACACAACCCATTCCCTACACCATTCACGGATGAAGTGTTAGAGAATGTGGGGGGACATGAAGCTTACTCATTCACTGACAGATTCTCAGGCTACCATCAGATTAAGATAGCACATAAGGATAGAGACAAGACCATGTTTTCCACAGAATGGGGATCTTATCAGTACACAGTCATGTTATTTGGATTGAAGAATGCACCCACAATATTCTCCAGAGTGGTCATCGCAACATTTAAGGAATTCATCCATTAGTTTCTCGAAGTATACCTGGATGACTGGACAACTTACAATCTGTTGAAAAACCATGTGGAAGTGCTACGACTAATGTTAGAGAGATGTAGACAATGCCAGATATCACTGAACATTAAGAAATGCATATTTGGAACACCGTTTGGGATACTATTGGGCCATATAGTATGCAAACAAGGCTTGCTAGTGGATTTGGCCAAGATCGTTGTTATTGTTAACTTACCAGCACCAAAAATAGTCTGATAGCTAAGAGAAACCTTAGGGCACACAGGATGCTACAGGAATTTCATCAAAGGGTATGCACAGATCGCAGCCCCAATGGAAAAACTGTTAAAGAAGGATACAAAGTATCAATGGAATGATGAGTGTCAACACGGTCTGGATACCCTAAAGGAAAGGATGGTTACCGCACTGATATCAATATTTCCAGACTGGGAAAAGACATTCCATGTGCATGTAGATGCATCAATGATAGAACTGGGAGCTATCTTAGTGCAACCAGGAGAAAGAGACTTGGATCATCTGATAGTGTTCGAAAGTAGAAAGTTATCAGACTCGGAACAGAATTATAACATGACAGAAAGAGAAGGCCTAGCTATGGTCTATGCACTACAAAAGTTCAGACATTACCTATTGGGAAAACACTTTAAGATGTTTACAGATCACTCAACCCTGAAATACCTAGTCAACAAGCTAGTGTTGGGGGGGAGAATATGTCGATGGTTACTGCTATTTCAAGAATTTGATTTTGAAGTAATAGCTAAACCAGGGAAACTGAATGTAGGACTTGACCACCTGTCCAGGGTCACAAATGGAGAAGAACCTATGAATTTAGAAGACACCTTTCTGGATGCACAGTTATTCTTAGTATAGATTACCGATGACTACTTCATAGAGATCATCCAGTACTTAAGAACAGGTACTGCATCACAAGAATATACCATCGCGCAGAAGAAGAACCTGATAGTTCGCGTAGCCAATTATCAACTAATCACAGGACACCTATACAAGATGGGCGTAAACAACATATTGCAAAGGTACGTATTAGAGCACGAACGACCAAGAATTTTTGCAGAATCCCATGACGAAATCGTAGGAGGGAATTATGCAGGATAAGATACCGCATAGAAGGTACTACATACAAGACTATGGTGGCCAACTATTCATAGGGACTCGAAAGAGTATTGTCAGGGATGCAACGTCTATCAAAGGGTAGGCAAACCCAACAGAAGGGACGAGATGCCACTACGACCACAAGTAACATTACAAACATTTGATAAATGGGAAATTGACTTTGTGGGATCAATTAACCCACTAGCCAAAAGAACAGGGGAAAGATACATTATTACCGCAACAAAATACCTAACCAGATGGGCAGAAGCTGCACCAGTAAAAGATTGTAGCACAGAGACAACTACACATTTCTTGATTGAACAAGTCATCACTAGATTTGGGTGCCCAAGAGTTTTGATGTGCGACCAAGGCACACACTTCATAAACATCACCATACGCACGATGACTGAAGAGTTTGAAGTTCATCACCAGAAGAGCACAATGTATCACCCACAGACAAATGGAACAGTAGAAGCCTTCAACAAAATTCTGGAAAACGCACTGACTAAGATCTGTAACGTTAACAGAGATGACTGGGACCTCAAAGTACCAACAATATTATGGGCGTATAGGACCACTTGCAAAAAGTTGACAGGGCACACACCATTCAAGCTAGTATATGGCCAAGAAGCATAATGCCATTAGAATTTTTAGTACCCAGCTTACGTGTAGCAGCTATCACATAGATGACAGAACGAGGCACAGTACAGGAAAGACTGAATCAATTATTATCAATGGAGGAAGACCAAATCCTGGAAGGATTCCATCAACAAGTGCAGAAAGCAAGAGACAAAGCTTGGCACGACCAACGCATCAAGAAGAAAACGTTTAAGGAAGGAGATCTAGTATTGCTCTACGACAGCAAGTCGTTTCAGCACCCGGGGAAGTTCAGAGTGCATTGGTTACGACCATACGAGGTAAAATGTGTCACAGACGGAGGAGTTGTACAGTTAAGAGATTTAGCAGGCGCAGACCTCAAAGGAATGATCAACGAGAGCCGACTGAAGTTGTACAAGGATAGTCAACCACCCATTGCGCCGTAAAATTAAAAAAAAGAAAAAAAAAATCAAATGAAAAAGAGAACAAAAAGGAAACCAGACTAAAAAGCATGCAACACGCTAGAGATAGAAAGGCCACATGTCGTTCGAAACAAAAATTTGGCAAAGGCACGAACAATAGTTACATACAAAGGGAAAATAAGATGGAAACAAAAAGCTAAATAAAGCAGTATGACAGGACAACACTAAGCAGAATTAAAGCACAACAAGGACCGATGGGACATCACATTAAACACGCCAACATGATACAGCAAAGCGAACAAAATGGCAAGTATGAAACTGCCACATATGCATTGAACCCATAATTATGATGCATTAAACACATAATGGAGGAAGCGACCTCGACAAGCTTTGTGACCAGCCCTTACAACACACGAGCACGAGAGTGACTGGTTTATTCGTGAAAAGAAAACAAAGAAAGAGTAATAGCAGCCGAAATGACCAGAGCGAGACCACAGAACTCTCACAAATTACTCGAACTTAGAAAATGTTCGATAGTCACCACCATGGCATGACCAAAGACAACAGAAGCCAGTCAGACAGCCAGACCAACCAAGGTTCAAACTGGGTCACGAGGATCGTTGTAAGAGAACGAACAACATCAACCGAAGATCATCGACATCGATGAAATCCCATCCCCGGAGAGGATACTGGTGAACTCTACACCGATACTGGAAGAAATTCAACAACCACAAGCAGAGGCCATGAAATTGGATACGCTAGCAGCGATGCAGGAGCCTCAGAATGAGGAAGTGGAAACCCAACAAGAAGTGCAGCCAAAAAGCACCAAAGCAACCCTGGAGGTTAACAGAACAACACAAAATCTGGAAGCACCAGCGCAACCAGACGAGTCATAAACTACCATCTCAGGTTAACCATCCGAGGAGACCGCTGCCAATGCCTCGACTTGGCCAAAATGGTCGATGGGGGAACAACTGGAAGTTGATGGAATGTCAAACCAGCCACTGTAGCAGGAATACAAATTTCAGATACCGAGCTCACCCCATAAGAAACCTACAACATAAATTATTCTACCACACATACCAGCTGGAGTACAGGTAGAACCAGAGCTACTGGGTCATGTCGGGAAGCTCAAGTATTCCGACCATGATGTATCAGACGAAACCAAGTTCCCGAAACTTGCAGAGAGGGTCTTTATGCAGACCATAAACGTAAACCAACTTGGAGAAACAATTAGCCAGCCACACTAGTGGGTAGCTGGGCTGGACATAACAAGAATCTTAGGTTTGTTGAGGCTACCACATTTTGGCAGAGGCCAATATGCAATAGCATGCGACAAGCAGTTGTTAGTAGTCACACATGGAGGGGACATATGGCTAGACAAACCCGTCCCCATAACTATTGAGCTTATCGCATAGATCACAGGGTTACCAACCCAGGGTATCGATCTCGAGTTGATTTTGGACAACAAATCCAAGGAGAAAGCGTTTGCAAAAGAAATGAAGAAGAAATATGGCACCTCCAGAGGAACGAGGGGCATCATAATCAAACGAATCAACAACACAACTACATAACTAGGCGCAAAGATATTAGCTTGCAAATTGCTCAGAAAATTTCGCAAAGAGGAAGTACCAGCAGGAGTCATTGCAGTTGTAGCTCAGTGTGCACAAGGCGCCTCTATGAGCTGGGTGCCATATCTATTGAACTTATTTCAAGAGGACTACAAGGATGCGCAGAACCTAGGCACAGAGTTTCATTATTCATGGTTGATTACCCTAATAGACTTCATGGGATGGCGAGAACCAGGGTATGTGATCTTTTGTACCAAACCACAACCAACAGGAGCAAGATACCTCTTACTGAGATCCGAGCCATAGGCCAAGCAGAAGAGGGATAAAAGAATCATATTCGAAGCATATCTATGTGATATATAGGAAGTTGTCATCCTATCATGGAGAATAACACCAGAGGCTATCATGGGATATGCAGACATCGCCAATTTTCGGGCCACAAGACAAACAATGTGGATACAACCAAGGCAGGATCCAGATAAATAGTGGCTACAAATGCACTACTGCATCACAGAGAGTGATATCGACATGGTCATCATCGAATGGCCTGATGAATGGAGGATCCCAACCATTACCCGGGAAGTGTCGGAAACAACAATAGAAGGAGAGGTAGAACAGGCAGAAACACAGCCTTCGAAAATCCAAGTGCCCAAGAAACCACGAACGGGCCAAGGCAAGCTGACTCAGGTAGACGAAGGGTCCAAGAAGATAGAGACCTATAATGGGAAGAAAGAAACTACACAACCGACCACCAGACAACCAAAAAAAGCTAAGGGAGCGCAAGAGACCACCTCAAACCCCATCACACAGGAACCAGGGGGAAATAAGAGACCAATCGCTCAGAAAGGAGGCATGCACAAGAAATCAAAGGCGCAATGAGCATCGCCAGAATACACGATCATGAAGGACGATGGGAAAATCATCGCCAGAATGGTCCAGGATTGCTTAGCAGAAGATTTTGATCATGCAGTGCATCACAAGGATAAACTAAAAAAAAGAGATGGCAGAAATGGGACAATTCCTCAAGAAATTCGAGGAAGCACAAACAACAAGCAGAAGCAAAGGCATAGAGCCATCGAAAATACAGGCCAAAGAAAGAGTGGAGGTAGAAGAACAGGACTCAATCCACTCCATTCCACACGCAAACACAACTATTTACATCAAACCTATCATGCTACGCATGGATGAAATTGTGGGGCAAACACCCTTGAAGGATTTGGACGACATCCAATTGGTCTTGACATGGATGCCATCAAAGGAACTACACAAATTACAAGTTAGCATCAACCATGAGGTACAGTATCGTGCACATAAAAACTTAGTCGAGCTACAACAAGCAAAAAAGAAGCACAAGGGGCTGGAAAAAGTCTATGAGTAGACCAAGCTTGAAACTCAGGAGGAAAAAGAATGCAGGAATGAACTGGAACATAGAGTGGGAGGATTTTTTGAGAAACTCCCAAGCACCGCGTAAGGGAATGAACTCCTAGTAGTAGGAAAGATTGACCAGATTGCACAGGCAATTGATCAATATCAAAAGGAGATCGAGAATCTCCGCGAACAGTTCAGACCAACCACTCCAATGACAGTGAAGGATCAAAGGAAGAAAGAAGCAACAATGCAGCTGCAGGAGATGGAACAACAGGTTAGCATAGTAGGTGAATTGCTTAATAAAGCAACACAACTTTAGACAAGGTTGGAAGAGGATCCACAAGTCCAACGCTGGGACAAGGAAGAGGAAAGGATCAATACAACGATACAAGAACTCAAACAGAGGTAGAAGACCATACCAATCCCATAACGAGTCAAAGGGACGTAGGAGATGAAGAAGATGCAGGCAAAACTTATCACTGTGCAAACACATAAATTGGAGCGTCGGGCTCAAATAGAGCCACTACAGGAACGGGTATCAGAAATACTCACACAAGAAGAAGGAGATAAAACACAGATAGCACAGACCCAGACCGAATGTTCAGGATTATTGAGCGATGAAGTGGAAATTCAGGTAGTAGACACCATCAAGGAGAAGACCGCGCAAGCACTGACAAAAGCAACAGAGCTCAAGGAAAAGTTCTAACCAAGGAGATCGAAGAATCTTAGAAGGATTAGTTGACTTGGAACGAGTTACATGCCAGTGTTGGGGGCCTGTTGGCACCAGGTCGAAGTGGAAAGAATGATGATTGTGAGAAAGAAAGAGTGCAAAAATGGAAGTAACAACTGAAAGGTCACACAGCACGCACGCATGCAAGAAAGCGTGCACAAGGAAAATGACAGCTAGAGGAAGAACAACACGTGTGCATGGGAGGAAGACCTAATGTCGGTAGGGTTATGTTTTTGGTAATACATTGTAAATGACTGAAGAGCCTGATATATATAAATAGAGATACACGAGTATCATAGAGAGATGGATTCACTTTTGTATTAGTTAAACTTTGGCAATGATCTATTGTAGCTAGATACGAGTTGATGCATTATGTAATATGGTTATGAACCAATTTTGTAAGTTTTTGAGCTAAGAATAGAGGAGAGGAGGAAGATCTGAGGATTAGATCGCAGGTTGTGGAGCCTGGTGCGATCTAGTTCACCTCATACAGATCTTACCCATCAGAGGGAATTGTAAGCACGCGGTGCTGGAGACACATAACTGACATAATAAAAGAGCCAAGAGCCAAATCTTTGTGGACGTAGCCCAGGAGGGGGTGAACCATGGTAATATATGTGTAATGTGATGAATGGATGTATATATTTATTTGATTCCAGCAGTTAATTGTTATACTTAATAAATGAGTTAATGCATTGTTATGGAATACGATTGTGTTGTTCGGGAAATAAACTGTGAAGGGTAGATGCACACCCATGCATACTAGTAGATTGCAACCACGATTCATAGTAGATGGATCGTATTAATAACTCCCTATCTCATACTCAATCCTAGGCTGTAAACACTTGAGTCTTACAACCACCCATTTAAAGCTATCTCGGGTGAGACTGTGTGGTGCACTTTGTGTACCGTGTTTCCTTCTGGTCTACCAGGAGGGCCGATAGTTTTAGAGGCTTTGTTGGAAAACCAAAAGATATGAACCCTTGGTCAATAACTCAGACATTAAAAGAAAGAAGTTAAACCAACACACACACACACACACACACACACACACACACACACACACACAGAGAGAAGGGTAGAGAGGGAGAGGGAGACAAAGAGAGAGAGAGAGAGAGAGAGAGAGAGAGAGAGAGAGAGAGAGAGAGAAGGGTAAATGTAGGAGAGGGAGACTAAGGGAGGGAGGGGGCAAGAGATAGGGAGAGAGAGAGAGAGAGAGAGAGTGAGAGGTGTAGGGTGATATGGAGAGAGAGAGGGATTGGATAGAGAGGGAGGGAGGGAGGGAAGGAGGGGGTAGTAAGGCATAGAGAGAGAGGTAAACAAGGAAAAAGGAGAGAGGTGAAAAGTGGGGTAGAGATAAAGTTGTGTATGTGTGTGTGTGTGAGAGAGAGAGAGAGAGATGGGAGGATACAGGGAGTTGGAGAGAGGAAATGAGAGAGAGGTAAACAGAGAATGGGTGGAGAAAGGGGATGGGAGAGATATGTAAGGGGATGGGAGGGAGAGGAAGTGTGTGTGTGAGAGACAAAAACATAGGGAAGGAAGGAAAAGGGGAGGGAGAGAAAGGGTGGCATTTGGGGGTGAGGTAG
>SNQJ01S0150387.1:0-14703 GCA_010110895.2 Picea sitchensis
CGTGACTTACATGTGCTTGAAGTGTTGAATCTGCCTGACACTCGTCATTCCTTGGTTGTGCCATGTGTCCCTAGCTGACGTGGTCTGCTTTTGTGAGTTGGATCAACGATCTAGATCACATGTTGATCTGACGGTTCAGGTTCAATCGCGATTTCGCATATCGCGAAATCAAGGTTTTCGTTGCATTGTTTACTTTGCATATTGAAATCCCGATCAACGAAACTCTGACACAACCTAGATTCTAGGGTCTGTGATCAATGGTCCAGATCACTTCTTATCCAACGGCTGTGATTACATCGCGAAATCACATTTCGTGATTTCAGGGTTTTCATTGCCAAGTGAATTGGACATTTCAAAGTCCCGATACCCGATGGCTTATCTCCCTTGCAGCTTCTGCAGATATGACGACTGAAGGGTATTAGCTTCCGATCTGACGGCTCAGATCCTCTCTCCGACAAGGACTGTAAACTACGGTCCAGATCTGTTTTGGATTCAATGGTTACGATTGAACCGTTATCTTGTTGCAATCTGACTGATACAAATCTATCAATGTCAACAACCATTCGCTGTCTGCAAACTTGCCATCAACACGCATTCGCTGCTTGTTCAATATTTTCCAACACCCTGAAGGTTGAGGATATTCTTAATTTACCTCCTCCTTCCACACTACACCAACTCCAAAGTTTACAAAGGAAGGAAATTTTTTTACATCGATTCATTCCCAACTACACTGAATCAACAAAAGGATTTACTCACCTTCTTAAAAGAGGTTATGATTTTGTATGGGATGACACTTCCAACAAAGCCTTTGAGGAGTTGAAAGTCTCCTTAACCCGTACACCATTTCTATTTCCACCTGTTTATAGTCAAGATTATTTCATGTACTTAGCTACTTCAGACTCTACAATTTCTATGGTTCTAGTCCAGGAGGATGATTCACATGATGAACATGTAATATATTATTTGAGTCAGAGTCTCATGACCACTGAAACCAAATACCTATATGTGGAGAAACTGGCCTTGGTAGTTGTTCAGGTTGTTCAACGTTTTCGTCACTACATCTTATTACGCAGAACCATAGTCATTTTCGATTGTAACCCCTTGTAACACATCCTTACTCGATAATTGTTGGGGAACAAGTAATCTAAATGGATAATTATTCTCCAAGATTTTTATTTGGAGTTTGAACGTGCCAAGTCAAATAATTCTTTGGCTTTTGTCGAATTGATATGTGACCTTCCCTCTATTGAAACAAAAATTGTGGCATAGGATTCCTTACCTGATAAATCTTTCTTTCTGATCAGTTCTAATGACATGTGGTATGGAGATATTATCATTTATCTCCAAAACTAAACTTTTCGGCCTGATATTTATAGTATATATCGTCGTCGTATTCGATATCAATATTGTCAATACATTATCCTTGGTGATACCCTTTACCGTCGTGGTATTGATTCTATATTTCGATGATGTCTCACCTATGATTAAGCCGAGAAATATTTGAATGACTATCACTCTAGAGCATGTGGCGTTCATATGTCTGTGTATGCCACTGCCAAAAATATCTTACGAGTTGGTTATTTATGGCCTTCATTGTTTAAGGATTGCATTATTGTCATCCATAAATTCCATGCTTGTCAAACCTACAACAATAAGATCTGATCTCGTCCTTCTCCTTGTCACCCTGTAATTTTCATTGGTCCATTCTCTAAATGGGGCATTGATTTCATGACATGTAACCCTCACTCGGTCGAGGGGAATGGATGCATCATCATAGCCGTTGATTATTTCACTAAGTGGGTCGAGGCAATGCCTACATTTGATAATACCAGGAAAACTGTAGATTATTCATATTCAATCATATCATTAGTAGAATTGGTGTCCCTCAAGCCATCGTCACTGATCATGGTAGCCATTTTCGCAATTTCATTATGTCTTAACTTATCGAGAAGTTGGGTATTCGACATGAAAACTCAACCCCTTATTATCCACAAGCCAATGGCTAGGTCGAAGAAATCAACAAAGTTCTTACTACTATGCTTCGATGGATGGTAGTAATTCACAAGTCGAGTTGGTACATGATGCTTTTTCCGAAATTAGGGGCCTATCAAACATCCTTCAAGTCTACCATGGGCTTCACACCTTTCCAATTAGTATATGGTATTGAATCAACTCTGTCGATTGAATGTGAAATCCCATCTTTGAAACTAGTTTTTGAACTTCTCCCTAACACCTCAGCTGAAGAGGAATGTATTTTGTATTTGATGCAATTAGACGTGACCCATTGTGATGCAGCCTTAGTCATTGAAACTTTGAAAAATCATGTTGAAGATGAATATGACAAGCATTTCAAACCACATATAATTTTCAAGGGTCTTTTGGTTCTCCTTTACGAATAGGATCGTGGCTTACTGGGGGCCAAGAAATTCGAGCCCATGTGGCGGGGTCCTTATATTGTGAAATGAGTGTTGGATAAAGTGAGTTATGAGTTGGTATATTATGATGGAATTCCTTTGAGTGAACCTAGAAATGGGATTTACTTGAAGAAGTACTATGCTTAAGCCATTTTTTGCATGAGTGCTTTGTATTTTTAATGTATCATACTCTTGTGTGCTTTTTCATTTTTGGTTCCTCTTTTCAGCTGCTTACCTCGCATTGTGTTTGGTTTCCAAATGTTGGTGTATTTTCTACCCTATATCATATTTTTTGATGGTGCTAGTTGTAGAACTCAAAACTTAGCATCTGCGGCTTGGGAAATTTATGCACCTATAAATGAATTGATCAGTGTACATGGTGTTTTCCTTAGTCGTGCAACTAATAATATCGCGAAATACAACACAGTTATTGAGTTGTTAATTGACATTGTTTCACATGGAATCCTCCATATCCTTGTATGACTTGATTCACAGTTAGTAGTGCTATAATTGATTAATATTTATTCCATCCAAAGTCCTACTTTGTTATAGGTATATTTACGAGTTCGCCTCTTGGAAAGATATTTTGATTACAATGAATATCAACATATTCCTAGATGTCTAAATACATTGAAAGATGCATTGTCTAATTATGTGTTAGACATACATTTGAGACATTTATAAATCCAATCACACTATTTACAAAAAAAAAAAGGTAAGATGGTAGGAACTTTATATTAATAACGATAAAATTTTCAAAAATTGTTTTGTCCAAAGACCAAAATATCAGAAATGGAATCTCATGGATTCATGTACAAAAAGAATCAAGGATGTTTCTCGCTATAACAACTGACTTCCCATTCTACTTTACATAGAAATCGACTGATAGATGTAGATACACCCACTGTGTGACGTTGATAGTGCCTATGAAGTTCATCCACCGTGGCATTAGGGGCATTCATGGTTAGTCCCTTCAGGTTCTGTTCAATAGCCTCGAGATCTATAATATCTACCCCTACTACAAGACTTATCTCTCCTTGTCTTTGGATGGGATATGATCCTGGAGGACGATAAGGCCCCACATCGACATTTGCAAGAACATTTGATTAGTCTTGGAATGATAACAGAAAAAACATTTTATATAACTAAAATATCAAAAACATTATCTAAACAAAAATTTTCTTCTTACCTATGTCCCCCCACCAGGATCCCTCAGGAAGAGATAAATCTGGATCCCCACATAAGTCCATCCTAACATATGAATAATATTCCACCAAGAGTATTTGATTCCTCAGCCATTGGAAGAAACCATCATCATACTTGATGATGGGAGAACCACCATGTCAAACCATCAGATCCACTCACCTATTTATCTGTGGATCCTATGGAGCGAATATACCCCACTCCACCTGCAGATGTAGGTTAAGATATCTCTCCAAAAATAAGGACACCAAAATGGACCCATATCAAAATTGTTTCAAGCGATCGTTTAAGCACTTTGTGAGTTGTTTTTTCATCCTTTTCAGAACACCATCACACCAGTTGAAAACTTTGGGTTCCATGCACTCTATCACACACTAAAAATTGATTTGCAAATCCATATGGGGATATGCACTCCCTTCCATGCAGGGAATGGTTTAAATGATGATTTGTAACGATAAATCTTGGATGTCTCTAATAGATACATTTCCATTGTGTTTTTTGGTACCTAGCACATAATGGTGGTGAACATAGTAGTCCATAGGTTCACCCTCACCCCTATTTCTTGTGAGTGATACCCGTGAACCATGGCAAGACAACCCTGTCAGAAAATAGATATCCTCTATATCTATTGTGAGTGCATGAACACCAATGCGGAAGGCCTATTCATTCACATCCCACATGTGAACCAAATAATCTAGTAGCCTCAACTGGGCTCCCATGCCATGAATCCTAAAACATTTGAGTAACCCAGATTGCCTTAGAGCCATAACTGTTCCCGGGTCATTGCTGATGAAATAATCATCTTCCTCATGCTATCTCTCATGCCACTCAAGAATGTTGACTAAGGAAATCCCTCCAAGGAACATAAAAGGAAGATTAGAAACATAAAAATTATTTCCTAGGGGTTTTTCTAGTTAAGTTTATATTTTTATTTTTTTGGTTGCAGTCGTCGCAGGGTTTTTCTTTTGCACAGAGAGATTTCATTGCATCCTTCCTATAGGGTCTCCTACAATGATGCAATATCGTCGCATTTCATGATATAGGGCACCTACGACGATCTCAACATGTAGGTAGTCCCAAAAAATCGACCCAACACCCAAATTTGACCAATGAAAACAAATTTTGAAACCATGAAAAGATGAAGAAGAAGAAGATTACCTGTTTGATGGAGACAATTCGCAAAATGATCCACCACATGCTCCGCAATCACAGTTGAAATTCAGGGAGAAAAAGGGCTTTGGAGCACTATTTGGGTAAATTTGTAAATGAAATGGTAAAATTTCATTTTAGGCCTATTTTATTGTTTTCTAACATTTTTTGTTTGCAAAATTATATTATTTTCATATTTTATCCATGCCCTAAAGTCTAATCAACTTGGAAAAGTGTGGAATTTTGTAGATTAAAAGGTTTAGAGATGATATGTTTGAACAAGGGTCCACCCTTTTCGATTTGCTTTTGCATATTTTTCTTATGTAAAAATCCTTTTAGGGGTTTTTAGGTAAAACTTTGAGCAATCTTAATTCTTTCTCACACTCATGAAACCATGAGAAATTAATCGAGCAGTATTTTTTCATTTTTTCAAACTTGCATTGGCAATACGAAAAATGAAACCTATGGAGTATCCTTTAAGCTCTTTTCAATCTCCCTAAACATGGAAAGATGGATGAGCGACCTTGTTCTTTTCACGCTCATAAAAGTGTTGAAGAAAATGTATGTTCAGTGGTAGGTTATCTCTTTTTCGGTCTCGTCAGACTAATTTATGAAAAATGACCTTATGGAGTTCTCTTTAAGTGTTTTTCAAACTCTCTAAAAGTGAAAATCCACTGATTTATCTTTCTTTTGACTCATTAAATAAACATTGAAATACCCATATGGGATCAAACCACTCCTTCTTAGGGTTTGTTAAAAATTCTCTGAGGGACTCATATGAAGGATGAGATTACATTTACATGAATATGTTATCCTCCTCAAGCTTGCATAAAAATAAAGAGGTACTCACCAGAAATGACGAGGGAAAATTGGGAAAGAAATATGTCTATGTGTTTTTGTTAGTGGAAGTAATAGTCACTATTGAACATGACACCCCCATTCATTTTTGTATCTGGTTTGGGAAATCCATTTTTCTCTCATTTGACCATCCACAAGTTCATATGTTGGGTCCTCCTTGAGTCAATTCTACCAATACAACTGTCATTTCATCCATATGTTCAAGAGAAGTACAACCTAAACAAGCCTTCTATCGAGTTGACCATCTGTAGTTATAAATTTTCTACCGTGACAACCTTCCCTATGTTGATTCTCAATCACTTTGTGCTATGATATACTTCAAAACTATTACATATTTCATGTCATTGATGGGGGATAAATCAATTCCATCGTAGGACGATTCTTTTCCTATCTACTTCAACTCATTATCTTGGAACAAGATTTAGAAATCATTTAGTACCTTAGAGCCTACATGCCTCAACGGTAGGCTTCTTTGCTTTCAACAATGGGTTCACATCATTGACCCCTGATGGGAATATTCCATCGATTCTTCGACTTCGACTCATTTATTCACATTCGTTGGATTGTACTAGAGTACCTTGGGAGTCATTGACATCAATGGTGATTTTCCTCGCACTTGTTAACGATTTTCATTAATGACCAGTAATCAAATGGTTTATACCATGTTCGACTTCAACACCTATAATCACATGGCTAGATTTGTACTTATAGATGATGGAAATGAAGACCCTTCATCTCATAATTTTGGTCGAGGTTGTGATGAAGTATTCGTAAGTTTTTACTAAGACATAGATCCACTGTGTATGTCTCGTGGCTATGTTTGAATTTGAATTCTTTTAGAGAATAGATCCACAGTGTATTCTTGGTGGCTATGTTGAATCATGATGGCATGGATCCATAATGTATGTTAAGTGGCCATGACTCACTTGAAAATTATGATTATATTCACTTGTATTTTGAGCATGGGAATGCCTACCTCAGAAGATGGTATATTATTATGCAGATGCTTGATTGTTGGCAGGTCCTCGATCGATGCACTCCTTGTTTTCAACACATGCATTCTACAAAATATTTTAGCTGTCACAAGTTCAACCTTCATAATTTTGGGGCCATTTTGTTACACATTATTTTGGTCACCTTAGTGATCAATTGACAAAATGTGTTCATGTTCCCTGAAAATATTAAAAGAGACTTTCTCCATGAGAAAAGTGGTTTTCTTTTCCTCTTTCAAAAATCTTAACAAGGAAGATCATCACACCCTGTTGTATGCATGGGGTTCAACGATGCCTGATTGTCACACTCTGCACTAAAACTATATTGTGATGTCATCACATGCTGCCTGTACATAGGGTGCGACGATCTTAAAGCATAGGAGAAGTCAAAACTCACGAATGTTCTAGAAGGGAATCTTCTAGAAGATGAGGTGGCCACTAATCAGTTTGGATATTACCTGCTTATTTGATTTAGTGGGATCATCCTAATATCCTCATCCATCTCTCTTTCACACTATATAAAGAGGGATCTCTTATGTAAAAGGAGAATGTTTGCATGAAGATTTTTTCTACAGATTATTCTTGAGAGATTTTCTTTAGTTCTCCAAGTCAGATTGTGGATGTTCTTCATCAAAGGCATTGGAGAAAAGGTGTGTGTGTTGGATAAAAGAGACATTGAAAGGGGACCTTGCAACATCAATGGATGGGTTGTATTCTCCACTTTCCATTTAATATAATGCAACAATACATTTCTTCCCTATAAAAGTATCTCAACTTTTATTGTATAACTCCTTGATCTTATACATAGATTTCATTGGAATATATATATATATATATATATATATATATATATATATATATTTGTATTCTATCTCTTTGTTGGTTTTTGTTTCTTAAAACAGGTTCACCATCTCGCAAACTCATATAAGGAGCTATACGGATGACACTAGCAAGGACCAAGCAACATTTAAAAGGTAGGTCACTTATGCGTCTTTAAACTAGTTTATATGACAATGAAGTTTAAGGTGAATTGTGTATTCTGTCTTGCTTTGTTCTATTTTCCTGTGGAAGTTAGGGAGATATGTTTGTGCCTAAACTTACCATTTAGTCCGATAACAAGAATCCATAAGGGCATGACTTGAGGACATATAGTTAATAGGGGATAAATATAGTCAGCCCGATTGATAAAACTTAAGGGAATAAACATAATAAACAAGTGAAAAAATTATCACAGTGGAACCTGGAATGAAACATATACAGAGGTGTAAAAAATATGTGGTTTCAACCATAAATAAAAAGAAAATCACAAGGAATGTGACATAGAACCACAGAGAACGTGTTTTACCAGAGAACACATTACATAGAGAATACTTCTTTTTGCACAGAGAATGTAATGAACTAGAAAACCCATTATAATTTTATTTATAGATCATGCGGTTTAGTTACCCATGCTTATAGAGAACCCTACCAACACACTTTTTCCACCATTCTTCAACACCATCGAGCACTACTAGAATCATCGGTGAAGAGGAAAAATTGAAAATGAGACCAAAGAGGTGACTACGAGGACCAAAATTACACCTTAAGCCCCTTATTAGTGGGTAATAGCTACTGGTACACCACCCCACATGACTGCCATGTGATTTCAACTGAAGTGGAATGCTTGCATTGGGTGATTTCCTGTAATTTCATATCGTAGGGTACTGGGTAGATATATCACCTTTAATGCACCTTCCATAACTTAATTCCCTACATGCTATAACGACCTAGATTCAGACATGACTTGAAATCCACCTCAATACGATTCTCAAACCATTTTAATGTTTTATCTTATGTGTATAACCCTAGATCGAGTCGACAGAGTTAGCATTTTCGTAGGGTTATAAATTAGTGGAAAATGTGTGCATCGTATAGATTGTTTAAAATACAGTTTGTTACACTATGGTAGTGTGGTATTATTATGGGTATGTTATAACCCCAGGGCATAGATTATGGTTGATGATAGTCATGTATCCTAGTTTACATTATGTCTACTAGTATTTTAACCTTGTTGCTAAGGGTTACATTGTTTACAAGTTTTTTGTTATAACATAGTTGTTACAAAAATATAGGGTGGATAACATGGGTATGTTGTAAGCCTAGTACTTCTGTTATGGACGTTGACAATCATAGTTACAAATTTGACAATATAAATGTATGACTCTAATATATTAGCATGGTTTCATAGTTCATGTTAAATTAGGTTATGAGTTAATCTAATAAGAACATTGTGACTTAATGGACTATAACAGTAAGATATATGTTGGGTTTTAAATATCCTTCATTCTTTTAGGATGGATAATCCAGTAAAGTAAAAACTCATATGTGTGCAAAGTGGAATTAGATTTATAAGAAAATATCTTTATGTGTCGTGAACTAGTTTGGATGACAATAGACGTTAGTAAAAGAAAAATTATTTTAGTGAAATTTGGGGTTCATTAAATATTGTATCAGAGTTGTTTCTTACAATGCTTGGACCTCAGGGAAACACCATATCTTTGTTTTTGGTTTTGAAGGAAAAATCTAACGAACATATTTACTATTACAAACATAAAAAAAATTCTATTGTGAAAATATCAACACATAATGAAGAAGGAAACATACTTGAGGGGAATCAAAATCAAGATCTTACTAGAGACCCAGAACATCACAGTGAGGTAAGTTCAACCACCTAAGTATTGGAAATGATGAGGAACCTTATCGTAGAATTACAAGTGTTTAAAGTAGATAATGAAAAGTTGAATAAGGAACAAGAACACCAGTTGGAAATAAATGAAATGTTGCTATGTAGTATAGTAACAAATAAGATTCCAAAAGAAAATTAAAGAGTAGAAGAGGTGAGAAAAAAATCCTCCAAGAATTCTAGTCATGAAACAAAAAAAGAGGAGATCTCTTCCAAAGACACATTCATGACACAAAACAAGGCATCTATAGGAAGGAAGAGAAAACAATTGGATCACCTGGAAGGTGAATTCAAAAAATAAATACCCTCCACCTTTGATGGAGAATCAAATATTCGTGAGGAGGTCGAAGCATGGTTGTTAGACATAAATAAATACTTCCATATTTATAATTATTCTAGTAATATGAAAGTTAGAATGGCCATTTATAATTTAAAGGGAAAATATAGTATCTGGTGGAAAGACCTCAAATTAGTGAAGGGATTGAAAGAAAGAAAAATGGAGTAGTCAGAATTCAAAAATTATTTCAAGAAACAATACTTATCAAAGAGTTATTATCAAAGAAAAACCAAGGAATTTTACGAACTGCGACTAGGAAAAATGGCTATGGATGATCTGATAATTAAATTCCTATATCTGTTGAGGTTTGTGCCTTACATTAAAGAAGATAAGGTAAAGATACAAAGTTTCTTAAGTTTTCTACCACAGTATTATAAGGACATAATTGAATTTGATAATCCTAAGTCTTTAAATGAAGTGTTTAGGAAGGCTCGAATGTGTTATGAACAGTATAAACAAAGATCTGAAATTCACAAGGAATGGAAAGATAAGAAACTAGATCAAATGAATTAGCGTAAGAAAGGTTTACAACCATCTTGTTTTCGTAACATGTCAAAGGGTTTTCAAAGGAAGGACTATGACACAAACGCACAACACACTCAAGGGGGAAATAAAATAGTTAATTTGGGATTTAATCAATTAGGCGATAGTCCTAGAGAACCGCTAAAATGTTGGGAGTGTGGAGAACCCCACCTACGGAGGAATTTTCCATGATTAAATCCATCAGGAAAAAATTCAATCCATTTTCTTCAAGAATATTCAACAATGGGAGATATTGGTAGAAGCATGCATAGGATCAATGAAGTTATGGATGGCAAGCAGGAAGATCATCAATCCACTATTGTGGAAGTTGAAGGTAAAATTCATGATAAAAATATTTCCATATTAATTGACCTAGGAACTAATTTGAGCTAAATTACTCCTTCTTTAGTACAATCGAACAAGATAAAGAAGGTAAAACATGTTAAATCCTGGTTAGTACAACTAGCGAATGGGAGAAAAAGAAAGGTAACAAAATTTATTTTTGGTTGTGAACTCAATATAAATGGCCAGAATACAAAGTTAAATATGAATGTATTACCTTTAGGGTCTTTTGATGTAATTATCAAAATGGACTAGTTAGAAAAACATAAAGTGATATTAAATTGTTACGAAAAATCATTTGTGTATAAGGATGGAAATAATACAACCATAATAGTACAAGGAATTAGAAAACCAGTCTCTGTTAGGAAAATATCAAAAATGCAATTTAAGAAATGTATTAATAATGGTTGCGAAGTATATGTCGTTCAAGTAACTAATCTCTTAGAGAAACAAAGCAAACCAAGTTTGGAAGACTTTGGAATTTGATTATTGTAATTAATTATTTATGACTGTTGTGAAAATATTTGACTTGCCCAACTAACTTCTTTGATTGTGAAACATGTGAGAGACAAACATTTTTATAAATTGAATGTTGGAAGACAATTGGAACAACCAGGTTAAAAAAAATTGACCATGACTCCATGACTGGGGAACAGATTTGAGTTGTCTCAGGGATGATATTTACAAGTGGTAAATGAGGGATTTGACCACTAGCATCCCCTAAAAATCAGGGATTTGTAAAGATTTGAATTTCCCAAGGAGGGAAGGAATGACCTAGGCACAAGATGCATATAAATACAACATATGGAGGAGGCAGGACACTGCTTAGTATGTTGGAGAAAGGAAACTACTTGTTGTTATGAACATTGTTTCTATGAGGCAAGGGAATTTATGATCTGTGGAAGGTGACTTTAGCAAATGATGATCATCTTAGTTTTCCCTTATGGATCCATGGTCAGTCTATGGGGTGACCAGATCAAGTAAACTTGGTTATTCTATTCTATGGTTGGTTGGAACGTGGTTGTTCCATTTGTGTCCCAACATCATTTTTCAGATATGTACCTTTACTTGCATTCTTGTTATTATTCTATTGATTATTATTTGTCAAGAATGAGATGGTTCATGTGATGGTTTATATATATATATATATATATATATGCTTACTTTAAATAAATAATAGAACTATTGTATGTTCTATTTACTAATAATATAGGGTTGTACATATATCAATAGTTGTATGTACACATCTGTGTAATCATACATAAATAAATGAGAGAATTGTTTTATGTTCCTAATAATCATTAAGTAGGGTTATGCATATACATAAATGACTATGTATACTTGTATATATATGTGTTCCAGCATAAAGTAAAAATAGAACTGCTACTATTTTTATATTAACCATTGAATTGGATATATATATACATGTTGAATTACTATTTTAGATCTGTACAAATACGATAATGAATAGATGGAATGACTAACAATCCTCTTCTATATATTTACATATTATTTATGTTATAATCACATAAAAATAGCGATTCAATAGTCTACAAGTGCATGGTCAAGTAGTTGTTACATTATCTAGGCCTTGTTCAAAATGGTTTCAACAACATGTATATTCAATTGAAAATAATTTCAGAACAACCTGTGTGTCCATGAGACCTTGGTACAAATTATTACAGTGGAGTACCATAGATCAAGAACTCCATTACCACTTGTAGAAAAAATCAAAGAAGAATTTCTTAAACGGCAAGATCAAAAATCGAATACCTTTTCGAGCAAGAAGTATTTCCTTGATCTTCCCCCCTCGAATTTTTTAAACCTGCAAAAGATAAAGGATATGGTTTAGTAAACTATATTATTCTTTTAAATAGAAATTAATTATAAATAATAAGATAAAACAATACTTATCTTCAGTTTCGTTGAAGGACCAAGTCACCACTGGAGCTTGTGCGACAAACCGTCCACGACCCAAAGGGGAGGAGTGGATCCATAATTTAGTTGATGGGTACCCTCGCAAAAATGAAACAGGGACCCATCAATAATTAATGTAATCTGAGAATAATACTTTTATATACACATAACATAAGCTATGACTTATATAGTGATAAAAAAAATATACAAGTTATGGATCATACAATGAAAAAAGAAATACACAAGTCATGAATTTGACAGTGACAAAGTAATTACAAAGACCACGAGTGTGAATTCCCCACAAAGGGTAAAAACAATTCCCTGGTATATATAGAGCCTAAGTCACGATTTACTCGATGTTGTATAAAATAATTAAAATGTAAAAGTATTAAGTCGGATAATGTCATAGGGAACCTCTATGAATTCTCACGTGGGTAAATATCAATTTACATGCACAAAGAATGGAATTACGAGTTTTATTTTTGCAGCAATCACGATTTTCCACAGAGGCAATCAATTGAAATGTAGAGGACATATATAGATTACTAATAATGTATAACAATTGTGATGTATAATATGGAATTAAATTACGAATTGATATATATATATATATATATATATATATATATAACACAAAGTGAAATCTACGAAACAGAGGATTAATGGTGGTCGATACATATTCATTATAGGAAATATATAATGCAACTTCATGAACAGAGGGTCGATGTTTCTATGTATACATATACCTATGCTATATAAAACACAGAAGATAAGTCATGCAAACAGAGAGTTAAAAAAATTTGATACATTTAACACTGTACAATTACCAAGGGAAAATTACAAACAAAGGGTTAATTCTTGCCTCGTAGATGTTGTTGTAGGGAACCCAGGTGGTAAATCACGAGAATAGGGTTTACCTTTAACATGTACACAAAGAGAGATTTATGAAGAGCATCCAGAAGAGTTATTTTAATACACTTATATGCAGAGGGTATCTATGATTTTCCTCTGAGTGGTATTGAAACTACACAGTACACATCCACAAAATCCTTAAAGGATTAATTCAATAGGTATGTATAGATATTTACGTAGAGAAAGAACGAATCCCATGGAGGGGAATGAAAAACCACAGAGCACGAAACTACACAGAATTAAACTCTATACATATGATTACGATTATCCATTACACTTTGGGCTGCTAACACATAAATATTCCAGAACTTACTATGAATTTCACAGTGGTAATATATATCACACAGGGTGTAGATTATGGGATTTTCGTAGAGAGAATAAATGAAAATAGATATGGGTAGTGGTTAGGTTAGCATTGCTATAACGGGTATATAGGAGAATGCGAAAAGAGTACCAACAGATAACTGTAAAACTTTGTGACAACAATAGAATCATAAACCTTGAATATTTGAAAGGCACCGACCAACCCGAGATATACTCTAACCGAGTCCCGAGAACTTCAAACCTAGAAGAGTCTAGGAGAAAATGGTTACAGAGGTGAAATTCTAATATGTTTCCAAACAATTTTATCCATGAGTTACAGAATAATGAAGGAAACAAAAGAGTTCTAGGTTACCTTGCACAAAGAGGAACCCGACTAGTGTTTGTCTTCCATGTTATTATGAGGGCCAATTCTTCTTCAAAGTTGTCGGTCACACAAAGAGAAAAATGTTACAATGCCAATGCTAAGATCCACAAAACACAAGTGTGGGGTTTTCATGAACACAGATCCAAACGGGGAAAAAATTATGATAGTAACCTCGAAACACTTGCAAATGAGGAGTAATGGTTGATGGGAATGCACACTACCACTGCCATGTGAATATTCGGAGATGGTGAGCCCGCATTGGGTGCAGTCGCCTAAGTGTATAGCTCAAGAAGTATGATACACACCCTCCTTTAATGAATTTAACCAGTGATCAATGCCTATATACCAATATGACACTTCCATTAACATTGCTTTCAAAAAACCTATTCAATGTTGGGACTTGTCATAAGTCGGGTAGGGTTAGCGTTGTTAGCTATATGTTTGGACATGGCATAATTGCATAACCATATGCGTTATGGTGTATGATATGTCAATATCATCGTTGGAATAAAAACCCTATAACTACCCCTTGGTAACGATATCACATGTGCGCATAGCAACTATTTCAATGTTCCACGAAAGGAATTAAATTGAGGTGGAATGTCACGTTATAACAATAGGAATGCTAGGAATAGTACAAATGTTAT